>MU167380.1:67490-80013 GCA_015951145.1 Cronartium quercuum f. sp. fusiforme G11
TCTCCAAGTATGTCCTGGATGCGGGTGGTTCGCGGGGTTTTGGGGTCAGAGGAGTGGGGGGTGGTTTGAGTAGGGCCGGTCGGTGGGGATATGTCCCTCTCCGTTCCGGGCATGCTGCCCTTTGGGTGATTGCAGTGAGCCGGAGGTGGTGTTTTTGCTTTTTTTGATCAGGATAATGAGATGCTGGGTGGTTGGACGAGTACTTGCGCAGTCACGGGGTGGGTCACGTGACGGGGCCGTAGTTCATGGTAAGAAGTCAGAATCTCCCGGCTGCATGCAGTTGCTCTAGTTTATGGAGCTTATGCATCTCCCCCACCCATGCTGGATTTGATGGTGGATTGACATTTACTTGAGAAACCATGGAGGTCACTCAGATGCTCTGGGTGGCCAGTGACCAGTAAATGGGACCTGTGATGGAACTGCAGAAGGTAATATGAGAATACTCTTACTACACCTCATAGCTCAGTTTCAAGGGCTTATAATTGACAATTCACTGTGAAACTTACATAACATTACACATTACAGCATGATTTTATGTAGAGTAACCTGCTGTAAACTATAAATCAAACTGTAATAACATACAAGATGTTATGTACTAATAAAGCAAACCATAGTAAACTTTTACCTTATAATGAGTGTTTTCTCATAAAGGATAAAGAAAGGGTAAGAGTATAAAAGAAGGATTTGACCTCCTCTACAGGAGGAGGAGGATCTGCATTCTAAAAATTAACTTCATCTGTCTGAATAACTATAAAGATATTCTACACTTTCTATTTCCAGAGAAAATTTCATCACCAACTACTACAATTTAGCCTGTTGATATATTCTCAATCCCAGAGAGCCCATATCTTTCATATCAATTACTTCTTCTATTTTCCTTGGTCATACCAGGTGCAATGCTAGAACCTTTCCTCACTACTTATCATCTAACTCTTGCTGAAGGGTTCCCAAGAGTGGAGGTAGTTAGTAGAGGATAAATACTGAGGCTAGAACTGGCCACTGGATAGTGCAAGGAAAGGGTTTTGCATTGGTCATCACTAGACTTACCAGATATCTAGTCTAGCCTGGAGAAGTCCAGCACCCTACTGGCTCGCAGGGATTAATCCTGCACATTGGAGAAAGTTCAAGAACCTACCATTCCTTTCTGTCATGCCCTTAACCCTTTCCACCATTTCCAGTGAGGTTTTCTCTCCTGACAGAAGCACGAAACTTACATTAGATATATGATTTAGATTTCTTTTGATATAAAGAAATGTTTGATTGTAAGTAGTAAAAAAAATAAGAATGAAATGCATGAACTTGATTCCTTTTTCCCAGAGGAAAGATCAATGGATACAAGCTACTTTGACAGGGTTTTGGTTTATATCTCTTCCTGTGATGCTTTCTGAGTTTTTTGCCACTTTGTCTTGTCCTGTTCTTTGTCACTGCAAAGTATGATGCCCATTCAGTTGGTTATTATTCTTTTCATGATGAAAGAAATGGTAGTCAATTTGTAAGACTCACCATTATATTATCTTGTTATATTTACTATGTTGTTTCTATGTGACAATGATTTAATATTGGTATTGTTAAATTCTGGATAATGGTTTCACCGCCAGCAAAAATTACTCGGACAAGGCTGTCCGAGGTGTTCTCGGACAGTGAAGTCTGAGTTGATCTCGGACTGTGGTTGACCGAGATTTTCTCATCTCGGTCAGCGGTAGTCTGAGCACACCAAGATGAGAAAATCTCGGTCAACCACGGTCCGAGATCAACTCGGACTTCACTGTCCGAGAACACCTCGGACAGCCTTGGCCGAGTAATTTTTGCTGGCGGTGTTTATGTACACTTGGTCTTTCAAATTCTCATCTATCTTCCATTACACTTGTTAAGATTGGTCAGTGGCACCTTTTGATTCAAGATTGTAGCTGTTGCTTGCTGATAATCACTGTAGTTGGGAGTATCAAAAGGAAGTAAATCTTGATGAACGTATGTATAGTGACTTTTATACTTCTGCCCACTAGAATTCTCATAACTCTGTCTCTTGAATCTTAAACTGCAAGTTAGTGTTTTTCAACTCCTACTAAGAAGCAATCATCTTTCCTAAATTTCTTCAAGTATAAATAAGAACCAATCCACTGTGTATTCTATGTTTCTATTTTGGAACCCTTCCCACTATGTATTCAATAAAAATATGGTGGAGGCAAGTCTGTCAGGTATGGAGGGGGGGGGGGGGGGGGGGGGGGGGGGATTGCTCAAGCTACTGGAACTCCCCCAGTTTTATGTTATTCAGTGCCTGTTTGTTGTAGGCTTGTGAGGTCTTGTCTTCTGAAACTACTGTAGGCTGTCAACAGAGGCAGATGGCACTTGAAATGCTGGTCTAGATATTATTGGAGTCTGAACAAAAGCACTGTTCAGATCAGCTGGCCTGAAATAGGTGTTACAATGCTTTGTTTTTTTCTTCAGTTCTTTTATGTTGAAACAATTTTATAAAAGTAAATTGATTCAAATGTATAATACTAGGTAAGACAACTGGTGCTATTATTGTTGAAGGTGTCTCAGTAGACCCTGTGTTGGTAGCTCCTGAATCAATATAAGTATTTGGACTTAATGTTTGATGATTATCCATAAAACTTTTGTCAGAGGGTGACAAATCACATTGAGGCCCCCAATTATCAGGCCTAAGCTCCTGGCTAGAATGAGAGGAAGCAGAACTATTAAAGCCTTCAACCTTCAACAAAGAGCTAGGAGTCTACATGTGGTGGTACCATATGTAGACTGCAGTTAGTTCACTGTAAGAGGATTTACTCAAGAACCAACCAACCTTCTTAGCCTGGGCTAGGTTGTGAGAGTTGCTCTTAATTGACAGATTGGTGAGGTTACCAGTGGTGCTCAGAGGAGATGGGATGACTGCCTTCCTGAAAGCAGGGACAAGAATGGTTTTCATGGTAATGCTTTAAGCTTGCCATGAATAGTATATCTTATTGTTTACTTGGGGAATCTCCAGACACCCAAGGGACAATCCCTGAGGAATGCTAGGATAGATGGCCTATCTGATGTTTATCATTTATAAGAAACTTATTTTACTTTCACCTGATGAACAGTGCACTAGTGAGTAAATTTCCTTAGGATAATCCTTAATGTTGTGCTTTTGTTTATTTGGTGCTTGTGGTAAAGAGGTTGGGGAGAAGAGGCTGAGTCCAGGAATTGAGGAGGGGCTTCATATAGTCTAGTCTCAGTCTTTCACTCTCTAAAGGGTTCATCTTGATTAGGGGTTGAAACAAGAGAGTATTATACATGTTTCATATCCTGTATTGGTACTACTGTACACATGACTCTTGATACTGAATCTAAGTTGTTATTGTTATATCTTGTAATGTATATGTAATTATATTCAGTGGAACTCTCATGTTTATATCTTGTGAAGGCTTTTGGGACTGCTCAGCAGTCCTCAGGGCTGACAAATTTCCTGTCTATGGGCTTGTTTTCAGACCAAGGTCTTGCCTCTCAATTAAAATTTGGTAAGGTCTGATACTGAGTCTTGGAGTTGTAGGAAGCTGTATGAGGACTGTTGTAATAGCAGATGAGGTAATAAAGTAATGGTTACTCAATCCACTCAGCACTCCTGAGACTGATTGAATACTTTCATATATATATGATTAATTATTACTACAGCTATTTATCCATACAATATTGCAAAATTTATTGCTTTCCACAGCATAGTCTACATTGTGGAATAGTTATATGGCCCTGCCTGAATGTTGGCCACAACATGCATGCAATGGCCTTGAGTGGGTTCAACATTTGGCCCAATGCTAGACCCACCCAAGGCCCTTAGTAATAAAATTCACACAACTTTTACATATGAATAATATATAAGCTTATTAAGCTTCATCTCACAACCCACTCAGAATGAGAGACATCATATTGCCTTACAATATTTTATTTCTCAAATGATATAACATAATTATATTATATTATATAATATTGTTTTTTTATCTTATGAACTCACATTTATCTCAAACCATATATATATTGCAATAGCAAGTAACAAAAAAATTACAAACATTTTCAATTTGAATACAAATGATAGACATATAAAAGAGACAAAACAATTAAGAGGAATATAATGAACACACTTAATAAATAAATAACAATTATAATATATTGAGTCAAATTTTAAAATTGCTTCAAAAGTAATAACAACAATTTTAAAGCTTTATAGAGGATTTTATAATATGCATAAACAAATTGTAATAAAAAAAAAATTACTTCAAATTTAATAAATGGATTAAGATTTATAGGTGATCTGAATATTATAACTATTTTAAATAAGTTAAAAAATGATTTAAGAAAACAACCTTAAATTACAATAAATAAAACAATCTTGGTAATGAGAAATGAAACAACTTAAATGTAAAGCTTGGAATTAAATAATTTTTTTTTTGTTAAAGCTTATAACAATCTAAGTTAATTGAATGATCTTGAATTATTGGAACAATCTAAGTGATTCAATGAATCTTATTAATGGTTTGAATTGAGATGATTAAATAGTGATGATAAGTTGAATAAGTTGAGGTATTGAGGATCTTGATTTGGAAAAGTTGAAACATTTGATTTGTTCAGATCAATGCAGTTTGTGTTGACATGGTTGATTTGTTCAGATCAATGCAGTTTGTGTTGACATGGTTGATTTGTTCAGATGGTTTGTTTCAGTTTGTTTCAATATGTTTGGATTGGATCAGCTGGTTCATTTGAATCTTTGCTTTAGAGGGAGGGTGGAATTGACTCCTCCCCTTTACAGTAGGGAGGGTGTGTCTGACTCACCTGGTGTGGCACTCCCAATGTACTAGGCAAGGGCAGAGCTTGAGAGGGACTTTGCAATTCAACAAATAAATAAAAAAGGCTCTTCTGCTTACACTACAAGACTTCAACAGATGTTTTAACAGGTCTGACCCTGGCTGAAAGAAATTGGATAATGATCCTCACAAAATTCTTGATGAATGAATACTCTGCAAGATTCTAGCCTCAATGGGGATTGAACAAGGTCTTAGACCCATTTGTAAGACCAGATGAATATAATACCACATCATGGAGGATTCAACCAATAACCAATCTTCATTAAATAAATAAAGAGAAAGGGAGAAGTTCTGGTTTTTACACAAATGACAGGACACTAACCAACTATTCTGAAAGGGTCTTTAATTATTGAGCTCACAGACAAAGTCCCAGAGAAGAAAGAGAGTGAGCCAGACCCTCTATCTCTATCTCTACAACATGAAACACACACAAATGTTCCAAAGCCTCCCAATCAGTCCAACCACAAAACAAACCACCTGCAAAAAGCTCATAGAACATTCACATGACTTCACTACACACAGAAAATCACACTACAAACAAGAAAAACCAATGAAATCTACCTATTTTCCTGTATACATACTCAATGTGTTAGGGTCTGAGGACTGCACAGCAGTCCCACTGACTGATGTAACACATGATTACATTCCATAATCATGTGTAACACAATATGATACACAATGGATATATGAGAACACAGAGTGTAATATAGATGTTACATGTAGAATACATAGTGCAAACATATGTAGTGTCAGCCCTGAAGGCTGTGTAGCAGACACATAGACTAGTGTAACACAATGTAATACATGATGTACATATGGGAACACAGAGTGTAACATAAGTATTACACATACAATACATAGTGTAATACATATGTAGCATTGAAGCAGTAATATGAAACTTTACCTCATGCTCAGTTTCAAGAGTCATAAGAGTAAACTTTTGACAAGAGCCACCTAACAGGCCTTGTCACTTAAGTACACAATCACAAATTGACCAGTGTAACCTGGTAATAGCATAAACTAAAACCACAGGTCAACCCACATTCTAAAAGTGTGCAGAAGGTAATCTGAAAGGTATATAAACCTTTCCCCTTTGACCAAGAGTAGGGTCTTCCCCCAACTTCTACCACAACCACCACACCTGAGCAACTACACATACATTGAGGATATCTCTGACAGAATATATCTACTCAATAGTGTAAGGATCTTTTGGTGTTGTTACTAGAAGTCTGTCCCATAATATTCAAGACTGGCCATCTCACTATAGGATCCCTTGGTGTCTAAAAGACCCACCAAGGAGTAGAGGGACTACAAGCTAGGATATAGAAAGGAGCTGGTTGAGGATTAATCATCCTCACTAACTGTATTCAGAATTGAAACTCTGCAGGTAGTTTTTAGCCACATTAAATGTCAGGTTGTCCTCCAGGGAATACCTTGAGGTATTTGAAGTCTTCTTCTGATAAGCAAACCCTCTTTTCAGAGGTCAATTAACTGTGGTCTATAGTGGGGCACATGTGTAGGACTCTTAGTTGTTTTCACCTAGGAACCAGAGGCAGTAAATTGCCTTGGGATCCATCTTCCATAGCCAGGAGGTAGCCTAAAAGTAGCTCCCCCCCCAACACTCAAACACAGCAGAAATACAACATGAGAAATCCTTCTCAAGCTAATAAATCCTCCTTACATAACTCACACCATCAATAAACATATTCATAAACCTGCTAACACATTCATTAAAACATGAAGCACTTGTAAATCACCTCTAAACAACCTATTTTCCCACTTTGAACTTCATCTTTGTGAGTCTTCTTCAATCTTGATGCTGCAATGTTGAGACATCAATATTCTGATTCTCTGCTTCCATTGTATAACTTTCATTTTTCCACCCATGTTCAATCTTTGAACACATGCTGTGCAAATGTGAATCCATAGTCCTTTCAAAATCACATCTTCAAATCACATGTAACATCCTCTAATCATACCTACACATGCCAAAATGACCAATACACTTTCACAACACTGTATCTCTCTCTAAAACAGTAGTTCCCCTCTTTCTCAACCCATAATACCACCCCTCCAACAATTCATACCCAATACCCATGCACCCATTTAAATACCCTTGTAATTAATCAATGCCTTATATTTATTTGTAACACCTAAACTAATGATGCAATAAAAACACTTCAAAAATAATAAATGTAGCTGAGTTTTTCTATGAGTATTTTGCACTAGTGTAACTTTGGTTATCTTGAAAATTGAGTTAAAAAGTCCAATACACCAATTTAAATGCGCTTTTCACTTCTGCATAAGGGTTACTACCTATTGTACTTCTCAACATTCTTGTATGCAATAGCAGGGCCTGCTGGTTGGCTCCTGTCATAAGTTTATTATGCTTATGACTCTTGAGACTGAGCCTGATATGTGGTTCATTGTTGCACTACTTTATTACATATGTAGTACATATGACAGTATGTTTCTACAGATGCAGGGAGGCCCAAATGCTCTGAATGAATCAGAGTTGGAGTCAGGGCAATTTTGTTAAAATAACAACTCACTGGGAGTTGCATGTGTACCAAACAACAACTCCTGCGAATTTAGAGCAGTTGTTGTTTACATAGCATGGAGTTGTAACTGTCTCCAAACCCTTTGTTGACAGCTCTGACAGTTGGACCCATAAATCTGCCCTTCTCACCACCTTTTATCTCAAATGCTCTCCTAATTTATCAATATCATTTCTCAAACATCTGTTTCATTATTGTCCCATGTGTCATCAAACCTCTACTTCAGCTAATCAAGTGGCTTGTAGGAGTTTGGGTTTAAGCAGTATGCCATCTGATTTTCATAAATCTCTCTAAATCTGTTAATGATTCTTTGATGCTGCCAAACCTGATCCACAACAAACATCTCAATCATTTAATCATTTTGTCTGAAGCATAAAGGAATGATGACTCAACTTGGCCTGTAAATGTATTCATGCCACCCAAAGCTGACTTATTGGTTGAGCTTCAACTGATTCTACAAGTTCAAAAGGTATTGCCAATGTTGAGTCCCAAGCCATTCCTCAAATGAGTTTCTAAACCTTCCTTGTATTTCTTAGGAGTTGGCAACATTTTTTTTTTTTTTTTTTTTTTTTTTTAATACAAGCCAAGAAAAAATTTTACATTGAGCCATGATACACAAACCAAAGCACTATTTATGTACATGAGCAGAGGTGTACACAAGGAGAAAGAGGGAGAGGGCAAGAACAAAAGAAAGACAGAGAAAGACAAATTGTCCAGATTGAGTGTATGACTCCTTCCAGCACTCGACTCCTGCCTGTATGAGTGAGTTGAAGTGATGGCTCCTGGGGAAAGAGTTTATCCAAGAGAGTCATCTATACAACTCCTGCTTTACATGCAGAGTCGCTAACCATGACTTGAGTCAGTTGGGCCTCCCTGTACAGATGTATACATTACTTATTACTTATGTAATACATATGTTACAATATGTTTTACAAATGTACATTACTTATTACTCTTGTAATACAAATGTTATATTGTGTATTACAGTTATTTTGCCCAGTTACCATACCAGTGACTTATCTGGTTTCAGTCCATGGGACTTTACACAGTCCTCAGGCTGACATTCCCCACCACCAGGGAGGGTCATACATTTGCTGATGTCTAGCCTCTCTTGGCAACTCTATAAGCTCTGATGAGGGTTACCTTGGCATTGGGAATTTTTTCTGCAGGCAGCCATTCATCTTCATTTGCCCTTTTTATACCTTACCAGGTATAATACTCTATATGTATCATTTTGTCTGACTCTTTTTTCTTTTAGGATTTTCAAAAATTTCTTTTCTTCTGTGTTTTGTAAAACAGGGGTTGGAGTATCCTCACTTTTGTTTTCTCTAAATTTATTGTTTGTGGGACTATTGTAATTCTTGATTAACAATACAGGGAACACTGGGTGTTGCTTTCTGAGTTTGGAAGAATCACTTCTACTGCATTTCTTCCATGTATTTGGTAATCACAAATGGGCCTACAAATGAATCTTGTAGTTTCTTTGGTCCTTGTAGATTGTTAAAATTAATTGTTGATACCAATACTTGGTCTCCTACCTTAAAGTCTGGTTCCTTCATGTGTTTTGTCCCACCTTATTTTGTTATACTCCAATGCTTCTTTCATACTTTGTATTGCATGTTCTCTAGCTTTGTTTAATATATTTGCAAAGCTTAATGCTGTGGGATGCATCTCTATGTCTCTTGTTTCAAATTTATCCTTTGGTAGTCTTGGTTTATATCCTCTTTCTACTTCAAGGGGGGTGTTTTGTTAATGGTACTGTGTATAATGCTATTATATGCTATTTTTAGAGCTGGGAGTAATGATAAGTCATGGGTATATATTTATCTCTGAATTCCAGCCCATAGGCACAGTATCTTCTTATCATGTCTTCCAATGATTGTATCATTCACTCTGCTAGGTCATCTCTCTGTGGATGATAAGCAGTGGACATGGCTAGTTTGGTTCCCATGAGATGGTGTTATACATTTCCAAAATTCACTAGTGAACCTTGGGGCCCTATCACTTATAATTATTGTAGGTAGGCCTACATCACCTATGAGTCTTTCCCAAAACAACATGGCAATGTCTATGCTATTTGATTCTTTATGACAAGGCAAGAATCTTACTCATCTTGGGAATCTATCAACCACCACTAGACAAGCATTGTAATTTTCTTTTCCTGCTGGTAGCAGGCCTGTGACAAAATCCATATTGATAATTTCCCATGGGTACTTGGGTTCTTCAATTTTCTGTAATAGGCCAAACCTCCTCCCAGTAGTTTTATTGACTTTTTGACATCTGTCACAAGTAGCTACATATGTCTGGGTATCTAGTCTCCACTTGCACCACCATGCTGGAGTGCTTATCCTTGCTAGTGTTCTATCTTCAGAGAAATGGCCAGCCATACAGTTGTCATGACATGCTTCTAGTATTTGTTTGCTGTGAATTTCTGATACTTGTACTGCCACCCATGTGTGTACATGTCTATAGTATAAGATACCTGAGATCAATGAAAATCTTCCTTCTCAATATAAACCCCTCCATGGAGATTCCATTGTTGTTGCCAGGCTTAAGTCTGATTTTTTTTGTGACAATATTTTCACTAATTTTGTAGTGTTTGGGTTATCATTATAGCTATTTTCTATCTCTTGAAAAAATTCTTCATTTAGTTCACTAAGACTAATTCCCATTATAGGGATCAACACATCAATTTCCTCTGGTTCCCACATGCAGGGTTGTTTTCATTATTTGGTAAAGCCATCCTGCCCAATCCAACTGCATTTTGATGGAGTTTCCCTGATCTGTGGGTATTTCTCATATATGGTCTATATTCCTGAATGGCTATCATCCACCTTAGCATATGCCTATTAGGGGTTTTGATATTCATTAAAGATCTAACACCTGTGCAATCTGTGATTACTTCAAAGGGTACTCCATCAATATAATAATGTAATTTTTCTAAAGCCCATACTAGTGCTAGGGCTTCTAGCTGTGGTGACCCATACCTAAGTTTCACTGTCTATGAGCTGTCCAGATATAAAGACAACAGGTCTTTCAATTTCTTTTCCATATACCATTTGTTTTTGATGTAATGTTGCTCCTAGTCCTTCAAAGGAAGCATCTACATACAGCTTAAAAGGTTTGTTGAAATCTGGGTGGTAAACAACTGGGGCTGTTGTGAGCATCTTTTTTATTGTTTCCCAGGCTTCTACTCTTTCTGCTGTCATTTCAAAAGCTACTTTGTCACTAGTTAACTTATATAGGCACCTAGAAATCTTCCCATAATCTCTTAAATGATTCCTATAGTAGCTTGCAAATCCCAAAAATGTCTGCAGTTCATTTTATGTTTTTTGGTATACCTTTTTCAAGAACAGCTTTGATATGGTTCTGGTCTATTGCTACCCATAACCCTGAAACTATGTGTCCTAATGTTGACCTCATGAAACCCAAAGTTACATTTTTTATGGAACAGTCATATTCATTTCCTTTACTATTTGGAGGACTTGTTCAATTGCTTTTACATGGTCCAACAATTTATCATGAAATATAATGATATCATCAATATTTACTATCAGCCACCCCTCTCTTAGTTCCCTTGCAAATTCTATATCCATCATCCTCTGACAGCATTCTCAGATATTCAAAAATCCCTAAGTGACAGATTATATGTAGTAATTTTTTGCTGTCTTTATCTACCACATTTTGATGGAATCCTTTCATTAAATCCATAGTGGTAATGTAAACTGCTTTGCCTAAATTGGTGACTGCATGTGGAATTCTTGGTAATGAGTACCTATCAGGTACTGTGTGATTATTTAAAGCTCTGAAATCCCCACACAGTCTGGATTTCCCATTGTGCCAGGCTATGATTACTGGTGTACTTATGTCTACTATTTCATCTTCTCCTACTTTCCTGATGCCTTTCATTTTTAAAAGTTCATCAATATGTTTCTCAATCTCTATTCTATTCCTAGGGCTTGCAGGGTAGGCATTCTTCTTTGGAATGGGAGGGTAAGGTTTCTTAACATCTAATTCTATGTGTACAGGGTGGTTTCTAATTTCACCTAAATTGTCATCTTCCAAGTCAAATTGGTCTTTATATTTCATAATTAGCTGTTCTATGGTTTTCTTTTGTTCTTGTTTTAATTTAGGGCCAAATTTTGCCTCTGCAATTCTTTTCCTGAGTATTTCATCTTTTGTATTTTCCTCCATTTGAGGTGCACTGAAAGTTTCCATGGCCATAATTTTGTTCTTTGGCTGTATTGCAATTTTTTTGTGTTGATTGTCATTGATGGTGAAATAATTTTTTTTCTTTCATTGTACACATTTATACCATATATAGGGAAGTCAGTTCCCAGGACAAAGTACTGTGACTTCATGTTCTCCATTACTACAAATTCTGAGAGGATCCTTACATTCCCTAATGCATGTGGAAAGATGACCTGTTGTGACAGTACTCCCAAGGGTACCATGCTACACATCCTGAAAAGGTCATATTGCCACAGTCTAGAAGGGATTTCCTCCAGTCAGGTAGTACTTTTGACAAGTAATCACTCCCCACAACAGAGCAGGTTGCACCTGTGTCTAGGAGAAGCTTGACTTCAGTATCATTAACAATCAATGTGGTGATATTTTGATGACCAACTCTATGTACTTTACCTTTACTTGGTCTTGTCAAAAGCAACCGGGCATCTGTAGTGTTTTTTGACATATTACTTTTATTCCCAACACAGGGGACTTCTGCTTCAGCCTCCAAAATTGTTATTTTCTCTTCTGGGTGAGGATTAGCTTCTATTGCTCCTCTCTCAGCTTCACTTTCTTCATCTGATCCCACTGGGAATCAGTGCATTCAACAAATTCCATTTAGCATTCTGGTTCATGATTTGATTTTAAGTCTTCTAAACTCTCATCTTCAATATTTATGTTATTGACTATTTGAGGCTTACTTTTACAAGTTTTCCATTGGTGTGAAGGGTTTTGCAGCCACAATAAGGACATTTTAGAGATTCCTTTGTTTTTGAGCTAGATGCTTGGGCCTTATGCTCCAATTGGATTGTTTCTTATCCTCAGGTGTTTTTGTCCCCATAAGGGGGCTTTTAGGTTTATTGGTTTTGTTTATTGCAGAATAATTTCTACATGATTCTT
>MU167381.1:3705-23152 GCA_015951145.1 Cronartium quercuum f. sp. fusiforme G11
AGGGTTCTTGAGAGGGAGCTAGTTGAGGAAGAAGACTAAAGTGTCTTAGTGCCTGCTGAGTGAAGCCCTAAATTGGGATTCAGCCCCTCACTGTGTTTCAGACAGGCTGGTTCTCCTGCTCACCCAGTGGATATACAGTGCCCATCTGCCCCCTAGGCTTTGAATCACTAGAGGATTTGGGGAAGAAACCCTTAATTGCACTGAGTCTTTGACTCAACCAACCATCCATCATTGCACTTTCAAGTGAGAGTCCAGCCAACTGAAGCTAGGACCTCACAGACCGCTCCCATTGATCTTCATCCAGCCACCTCGCATCGCCCAATGCCCTTCACCAAGTGACTTTCCACCTCAAGTGGTCCTGACCATCCACCAAATTCCAAATGGGCCAATTTCCAACCCTCTCAAGACTCCAGACATCCCCAAAGTACACACGGAAAAGACACTTCAGGTGAAACTGATGAGGGATCCGAGGACAGCGAGTCCGATCAGTTCCTTCCACCTTCCGCCGCCCTTAAGCCCCTATCTCGAACTACCTTCCTGAACCAAACCACCAGCAGCAGTGGCTTGTGCACCACTCACCCACCCAATCTCCAATCAACCCGGAACTTCATCAACAGCTATTGACAGGTGAATACGAAGCCATGATGGCCGGGTGGGGACTGTCAAGACAGTAAACAAAATTTTAGACAGATTTGCCAGGTGAGTTGACCATATTTTACTAACATTTTCCAACAACAAATCTCATCGAGCATCAGAATGCCCGTGTGGTTAAATACTTAGCTACCCTAGCGAAACATCAAGTCATGGTGAAGATGTTCCGGTTTTTCCTTAAAGGTTAGTTCCAACTCAAGTCTATCTTATATTTCCTTCTTCTAGCTAATCCTTTGCTTCCATGTGTAACAGGGATTTTACTAGTCTAGTACACTTGTTACCTTAGTGGCAGGGAACCCTGCGACACATGTCTGAATTGCAGACGAGAAGCTGGCATTTGCTGGTGATGGTGATGGTGATGCATTTGATTTTGATTATTGCATAGTACCAGGATTCACCAGCCTTAGATTTATTGTTCACCTTATCTCTCCCTGCAGATGGCAATGTATTGTTGTGGGTACTTTTGATCAGCACTATGGCACTATCGACTTTTTCCGAGAATCAATATGACAAAGAAATTTGGAGAACAGGATTGACGTTACGGTTAGTCATCTCTTGAACCAACCCAATATCTGCTTATCATCTTCCAAATTTGACAACACATGGGTGTTTCAGAGGATCTTCCCAGTGTGAGATCTATGATATGACTTGGTCACCATGCGGCGACTTCCTGCTCACTCGCGACACTGCCAAAACTGCTCGTATCTGGAACGTGACCGATGGTTTGTCTTCGCTGGATGAGTTTGAAGTCCACTCAAGTTGTCAATCTATTTAGCTGAACTTGGGGCCCTTCTGCTATTCAGTTTTTCTCGAGATCAGACTTTTGTATCGAACAAATCACAGAGCATACAAATTTCGTGCAAGGTGTAGCTTGGGACCCTTTAAGAAAATTTTAAACTATATACCTATGAGTGCGCCAGCACATCCGCCGCATCAAACGCTTTGATGGCCAAGCTGCCTCGACCACAGCTTGAGCCACGAAGCATATCCACTTTGACCACGAGCACAATATGAGAAACAAGGGTATGATGTTCATTTCACCTTCACCGCTTTCTGGCTGTAGTTGAAGATCTAGTGTACATACAAGATAAAATAAATGCGAGGTTCTTTCTGGAGGACTTCACCGTATGAAACCATCAGAGAGACATAGCGCGAGATTTTGCGCAACAACTTTATCACACTTAGTTTGATCTTTTAGATCACGACCGAGCTAAGCCTTGGTTTTCATTGCCACCAGACCTTTTTGCGCGGTCCCTAACACTGCTCTCGCGCTCGCAACCGAGTGCTCAATCGGTTCGGCCGCGCTGAAAGCAGGTTCAAGGGATATCTTCATGCTCGAGCGAGGTGCTCTACACAATATCCCGAGGATATTTGGCTACATAAAGATCCTGTGGAGATCATTTAAAGCTCCCAGGGACCTCTAGAATCAAAAAGATTCCGAGGACATTTCGAATCTAAATATTTTGGGAATGTCCCCTCGCACAGGGGACAGGACATTCTTAAAATATCCAGAGAGATATTTTAAAAATCTTTCAGCCAAGGGAAACCTTGCCGTAGTCTAGGATAAGTTTGATGAGATACGGAGATGAAAGATGATAGAGTGAAAGTGAAGGATGGAGCAACTGTGAGGACAAGATGGGTCCGCATGGATTGTGCTTTATGAGGATAAAGGCTTTCAGGGAAGCCTTTTTTGGATGGGCAGTCTGGACCCTAAGGGTGTGGACGAAATAGCCACTTGTCTGTAATATGTACAGTTTCATCTATTCGTGGGCATGTACCTTCACTACCTCTGTCGTGCTTCTGACGAAAGTTCCGAAAATGTTGAGGTGTGGGAGCTTTGGGCAGCGGAGGAGTCGAACCAAACTGAGAAAAGGTCAGTTGGTCGAGGTGGTTTGGACGGCTATAGTGTCTCGGAGATGCTGTGGGTCTACAGCTACATCTTCTTTGAAACACGAGAGCAAAAATCATAGGCTTATGACGTCACTGGTCGCTGATTTTTGGGCCCTACGCTATATGTAAACTTACAGTGTCGGCTGGAGATGCTCTCCTCTAAGTTAGGGGTCCAGGCTGGCAGAGGCGGGGCTTACCCGCTCCTGACTGAAACTTGCAAGTAAAAAATGCGTTGCTTAGCTACTTCCCTCGCATCTGACTACCGGTCATTCCTGACGCTTCAAGTCACCTTCTAGTGCTCTAAGCCACCGGCTGTTCCGCATCTACACTTCATTCGCGTCAGCCGGGAAACGAGCCCCAATATCACAATGGCAACTTCACCCATCTGTTCCGCCCAAGTTCTTACTTTATGCTCGAGCATATATAAGTGGCCTTTGGTCATCCCAAAGTAGCCTTCACACAAGCTCCCACGGTTGACCATCAACTTTTTTTTTTTCTGTCTATTTTTTTGCGTGGAACAAGTTTAATAGTTTTTTTTTTTTTGCACCTGGAGTGTTTGTTCTATCCTTTGGTCGTGATGTCCTTCACAGTGTTCTTTTTTCTTTTCGCTTGTACATGTTTTCCATATGCGTCTGGTCACGTGCTATTCACTCAACCTATGTCTCGAATGGTAAGCCGTTTCATGATTCATTTTCAACCCTGTCATGCTTACTCTGTATGACTTCAATGATCTCCATCTACAGCCTGGCCCGTTATTTTCAAAGGCTTGCGGTCAGAAAGCGACCGAGTCAGTCAAGCAGTATCAAGGTGTAAGTACTGCTCAACAATTTAGAAATCTAAATTCTCTCCCTACATGTAATGACAATGGCTGAGGTCAACTTCAACTCCTGGCTTTCATCTTGCTTTCATTCACAGTCAAGCTTTATTGAGGATATGGGTAATGAATTTCCCGATTCTAAAACTTGTGTGCCTAATATATGCCACGGTTATCTCTTTGAGGATCAGGTGAGATTTATTTCACTGGTCAAGTCCCTCTATGTTCCGTCCGGTTTTCTGAATCTTCAACTCAACTGCATCAGGCGCCTACACAAGTAACAAGGGTGACACCTGGCCAGATATTGGACGTAACTACGCAAATAGTGTTTAAGCATGTAAGCGAACAATCCGTTCTCACGCGCTCAAGAATCACTCATTCATCAAAATCCGGCACCCAAACTTTCTAGAACGGGTCCGCGCTTCTTCAGATTATCAGCACGAAGAACGCAGGGAAGCCTGTTGGCGCTGTTCTTGCGAGCTTTGAGGATTTTGCGAGTACGGATGAAGCACAGAAAGCGCGTACGTCCCTTGAACTTGTCGTTGATCAGGTTACAGCCTCGAAATTAATTACGGCATCTTTCGAATCTGAATACTTCACCAGACACCAAGTTCACAATCACTCTTCCGGATTCATCTACTATAACTCCCGGGACATGTAATACGCCTGGCGATTGCGCTGTAGAGGTGAGATTGTTAGGTTGGACTATCCGTTATGGTATCAAATTAACGTTGTAATCTTCTATCTGCACCAGCTGGTATGGAAAGTACCGGCTGATTCGCAAACCGTGCACACCTACCAGTCTTGTTTTGACATAGTATTCGGTACTGAAGGGCAGGGCGATCAAGTGTCCACGTCGAAGAACAACTCATTGGGGTCCGGGGACACAACCACACTGCCGTCTGATCTACAGATCACAGTGAACGCCACACCGTCCGATCAGAATCTCTCATCGATCAACTCTAACAACCCATTGACGACCGAACTACCGGCCACGCAGATCACCCCAAACACATCGTTGTCCGATCTAAATCTCTCATATATCGACCCGAACATCCCATTGACGTCCGATCCAACTTCCACATCGAACGACTCATACAACTCCTTGGTGTCCGAACCACCGGCCGGGTCGGACACCACAAACACATCGTCATTGAACTCGAATTCTTCCCACCATCGTCACCATCACCACCACCACCATCATCATCATCATCATCATAGCGGACACGACAAAGGTGAGCTTTGGGGGTAGCTTTAGCTCGCATAAAGCCACATACACCTACCCTCTGATTGAATTGCTGATATTGCCACGCTTTGTACGCTGAACCCCAGATGGGCTCAACACCACGGGCACGACTACTGATCCATCTGAGACAAACAATGGTAATGCTGATCCACCACCTCATTTCGTGTGCCTCCAACTCGAGTATAACCACTGAGCTAACATGAATTGGACACGCAATCATCGTAGGTTACCCGACGTCTGGATCTAACAATCAGTCTATAATTGATGGCTCTCCTGACACTTCACGCAACACAAACTCGAGTGGTGCCGGTCAAGGCAAATGCCGAGCGGGACGAAAATCCCGTAGAAGAAGATAGAGTCAAATAAAATTATTTTCCAACCGGATTAACAGATGATAAGCCACGTGAAAGTCTCCTTGTATTGAAGGCTTGGACATTTAAAACCTTGCTGCTGTGCATTTGAAATGAAAAACTTGTGGCACAGCTTAGTGCGCATGCAACAAAGAGTAAGTGCTACGGTGCTAGTTTCCAGGAGCCGGATGGAGGTGAGCGGATGGGAAATACAGAGAGTTTTATCAAGACTATGCAGTAAAGCCCCCGGGGTACTTAGCAGCTCCAGTATAGGGCGACTCTTGCACTGGAACCATAAAGAGCGCTAGCCCTTTGTTGGGAGGGGAAGAATACAGTATAGAACATGTACAATATCAGCCTCCTACCTTGTCTTAGACAACTTTGCTTCTGATTGGATGTGAAATCCACTGGCACCACCCATATAATAATGTCCCTTTTTTTCTCTGCTGCCCAGATTGCCACGTGCAGCAATAGACTTCACCGCCAGCAAAAATTACTCGGACAAGGCTGTCCGAGGTGTTCTCGGACAGTGAAGTCCGAGTTGATCTCAGACCGTGGTTGACCGAGATTTTCTCATCTCGGTCAGCGGTAGTCCGAGCACACCGAGATGAGAAAATCTCGGTCAACCACGGTCTGAGATCAACTCGGACTTCACTGTCCGAGAACACCTCGGACAGCCTTGTCCGAGTAATTTTTGCTGGCGGTGCTTACCACAGTTTAAGTTCTTTCAAAACACATTTGAAAATTCGTGATTATATTTGGAACACAGCTGATACAGTGCGTATAGCACGAGTAAGTACTTGCTCTACAAACAAAACTCTCTGGAACCCCTGACCTATTCTCAGGTACAGGATTGAGACCAAGAGAAGTGTTGGAATAGACACGAGGGTGAGTTATGTGATCTTAGGATGAACAGTAGTGAACTATGTATATGGATAAACAGTGAATTTGGGTGAATGAAAAATAAGCTTGCGATTAGGTATAAGAGAGAGATGAAGAGGAGATAATAAATCAAGGAAATGAATACACTAGTGAAATGCTAAAAACTTACGATCTCTCTGAAAAAACTCAATTAACACTTTGTGTCTTTGGTGTATACACATGGGACACTTGCCTTAAAATCTTTGATCCGTTTTGTTTCAATCGACTGATCCCATCCGATTTGAACGGTCCGAATCAAGACTTCAATTTGTTTAACTTAAACTGGTTTATTAATTAATTTAAATCGTTTATAGCTTGTATTAATCCTTTGTTATACTTATACGTTTTAGTATTTAGTTTAGATTATATGATCTAGTTTAACTTGTTTTTAAGAAGGACTTTCAACAAGGTTCGGGATAAATTTTTGCATACAATATAGTCCAAAAGAGAATTACAAAGGGCTGGTATTCATGGAATTAGACATACACTGCCAACAAAGACATCTAGGACAAGCTTGTCCTAGATTTCCTCAGACAGGATTTGTCCTAGTTTTTCCTTGTCCAAACAAGGAACATCTAGGACAACTCTTGTCCTAGGACTTCTAGAACAATCATGTTCTAGTAGTTTCTTTTGGCAGTGATAGTTCTCAATGCATCACTTGGGTACTCAGGAGTTAAAAGGATCTGTGCCCTGATTCAATTGCTCCTTTGATATGCATAGTCCTCATTGATGAGAAAACATACACATGCTTCAGCTTGCTGTGGGACACATAAATGGTAATATTTCATCAAGGGTAGGGTACACCACGGGGCGATTTCTGAGCGACAGACGCATGCCAGGAGGCCGCCAGTCACCACATAGGTTTCACTTGTAATTCAGGTGAATTACATGTGGTGAGCTGCTGTGTGGAGACCACAGCAAGTCATTGCCACACTGTCACAAACCTGGCAGTATGAGAACCATGCTACCAACAGGTTGTGGCTGCGGATACCTGCCCATACACTCATCAGGTAGAATCCTGAGTATCACAGCATTGCCACCAGCCACAGAGAGACCACCTGGCAGCTTGGTTGCAGCCCATGAGTTCATAGTGTGATCAACTCATGATTTGTGGCACTGAGTGGGCAGCCAGCAGCCAACCAAGGTCACATCATTCAGATAGTGAAGGTTTCCAAAAAAAAAACTATGCCTGATTCTAGTCAAAGAATAACCTAAATCTAGGGTGATTGCTTCAAGGAAGTACAGTATGTACTTCAACATGCAGCTCATGTAGTGTTACAGTGAGCATGAAACTGAGACATTACCTGATTTTAGCTTGTCTTGTTGGTGACAATTGGATACATGTCACTTGCTAAAGAGCAACTGCATGCTACCCCCTCTTACAATGTCTCATTTTGATCTCTTGTAAGTCTGTGTCTTTAGTATATGAGTCTCTTCCTTTGAGCTTTCATATTGTGTTGCTTTTTCTCATCAAACACTCAATTTTTTTCTCAATACTATAGTACCAAACAAACCAAACTTGACCAACCTAGAAACAATGCAGCAATCAGAGGAGGACCCTAAAAATGCAAGCTCTCTATATGGATGGTTATTTGGAGCAAACTGACCTCTGATTTGTTTGCAGATTTTGATCATATACCTGGAACTACCAAATTTCCATTTTGACTTTGTAAAAACCAAGCATTCCAAGACTGGGTTTCCCATACGCAGGGCAAAGTCCATGAAATTAAGGTCAAAGCTGCAAACCAAACCAAGATCCAAAGGAATGTACTGGTACATGGATTGATTCCTGAAGATAGAAGAATGGTGGGAGACATTGAGGGATGGAATGAACTGGCCATGGATGTGCAAATGGCTGATGCAGAACCAGCAATAGTCACCAATGAAATTACAGTTGATATGGTACCCTGTCTCAAGCATTTACAAGAAGATGCTCACAGTCCAGTACACAGTGAATCTGAAGAGGATGCTGTTCAACCATTCAACTGGCAGCACTTCCTTCTGCATTCAGAGGATGAAGAGGAAAGTGAAATGAATAGTGAAGATGAAATAGAAGAAATTGAGGAGATACCTCTGGTTTTGGATCATGAAGAGGTAGAGAAGTGGTACCCTTTCAAGAAGAAAGAGATTTGTCTTTCAATCCAATTAGATGGAACTACTTACTTTGAGATGATTACCTGACAATGATGGTTTTGTTACTATTGTAGCATCTTATAGGTTTATTATTGATGGGTTCTGTCCAAAGAACCTTGTCATGCATAGACTATGAACATCACTGCCAAGATATTTGTATCGGATGGGCCTATCCGATGTTCTATCACCCCAAGATATGCAATGCAGTGTCAGTAGGATTAGGTGCGATGGAATTACTATTGGTATCTAATGCTCCGACACCATATTGCAGTGTAATTCCATCGCACCTAATCCTACTGACACTGCATCGCATATCTCGGGGTGATAGAACATCGGATAGGCCCATCCGATACAAATATCTTGGCAGTGCATGTTCAAATTACACTTCAAATAGGTGGACTTATGGTACCTAACTGGGCATCTATCCAGAGGATTTGAGCAGACCTTTGCAAATGCTTGGGGCTCAAGGTTGTCAACACCACAAGTCCCCTAGGATGTCAGCCTAGCTCTAAAAGAAAAGGGTGAATAACCACAATATTAGGGCTAGCTACTATGGAAATAGTTTAATTGCATGAATATGTTCACAAACTAAATTATAAAGCCTTGTCTGAATATATCAGGCTTTAATAAGAAAACAAATCTAATTGCATTTCTCTTCACTGACTCTTATTGGCCATGGCAATCACTCTAGGTGAGATTTAAGCACACACAATAGTAGTGTAGCAGTGAATGATTAACCCAGGGGTAATTGATAGTTATAGAGTGTCCAAGTAGTCAGTACTTGATCCAGAAACATGTCTAAAGTTAATAATAAAGAGGGAAAAAATCCTACTAACTCTTGTTTTACTTCTAGAGGCTGGATTTGTTGAAATTTAGAGGATTTGGATGAGGTAGAGATCTAGGATATGTAATCAAGCAAGAAATCAATCAAATAACTCTAATAAAGAAGGGTTATCACAAAATTTGACTTCTAGAAATGAAACAGACAACTCTACTAACAATCCTTAGAATATAAGAGGGGTATGTTTAAATGTATACTTGCAAGTATAGGTATTTCTTTGATGAAGTGGTAAGTGATAATGATTTATTACCATGAGCAAGGGGATGCTCTTTTATAGATGTTCTGAGGCCTAGAGGGCACTCACAATTCCATGTATTCAATTCAAATCAAGGACTTTCTCATTTGGTAGAGGATAAAAGCTAAGTGTGTTGCTTCTGGATAGCACAGGGATATAAAAGATTTGTGTGAAGCCTTGCTGATCACCATGAATATCTAGAGCTTTACCTAGACAAGGTCAGCACTCATCTAGCTCTCAGGAGAGGTTCCTGAGGCATTTGAGCTGAAAAAGATCCCATTTCCAACCTTTGGCCTTTGTGCCCACACCTTTCCTCTGATCATTAGTGAGGTCACTTGCCAGACAGAAACAGGTGTCTCACATCACTCAACATACCCCTCTCATATTTCAAGGATTATTAGTAGAGTTGTCTGTTTTGTTTCTAGAAGTCCTCTGTTGTGATCACCCTTCTTTCTAGATGTATTTGATTGATTGATTTCTTGGTTAAGATCCCTAAATCTCTACCCACATCCAATTTCTCTTGAAAATTTGAGAAAGCCTCCCTCTAGAAGTGAAGAAAGAGTCAATAAGATTTATTACCCTTTTCTATCTGTTATAGGTGTGTTTCTGGATCAAGTACTGATTACTTGGACACTCTATTTCCATTCTTTATCCTGGGTTATTGAAGCCCTGCTGCACTGATTTGGTGTTTGCATAAATCTCACCTAGAATAATTGCCATGGCCAATAAGAGTCAGGTAAGAGAAAGTCAATAATTCTTGCTTTCTGTCCAAGATATTCAGATAAGGCTTGACTGTTAATCCTTGTCAAACAATTAACCTAGGTTACTATTACATAATAGCTAGCCCAGCTTTCATGGTTATTACACCCTTTCTTTTAGAGCTAGGCTGACAGACCTCCAGTTGGGACCATGGAATACCCACTGGCCAACTATACTCACAGCTCAAACCCATAGCTGCTTTCTTGCCTTTGGGCCTCAACATCCTCCAACAACTGGTTGACTGCAAAGTATTTGAGCTGGAAGTATGGTTGGCTAGTGCATATGCAACTGTCCAACTGGCGGAAACTCAAGGGTTCCTTGCACTAGTGTATTCAAGAGTCCTGTCAAAAAGCTTAGAAGCCTTGCTTCCCTTTCACACAGGCAGTAGTCAAAAATTGGTGTTAGCAATTGGAACAGAAAAGCAATTTGCTCAAGTTTATGCCAATTTTACTTAGAGACAAGTTACATTTTACAAAAGCAGTCTGTTGCAAGAAATTTTCAAGGGTCGTATCAAAATTAGTCTGATTCTTCAAGCAACACGTATAGAGGAGGGATACCGTGTGGCACGATGGCACTATCGGCCAGATTCACAAGAAAATTGAACCCTTCATCGCGCTTCGAGTGGCTATAAAGGCATATGAGTACGCCGATGACTCGTAAGACGACTGTAAGACATATGAGCGTGGATTTTCCAACTGATTTTTTTGCTCGAGACTGCCAATTTGACAGTTTTATATATGTTGTCACCACCGAGGCACACAATCCGACAAATAGGAAAAATTATTCTATTGGTCTAAGTTAGAGGGACAGAGGGCTAAAGGTGCATTAGTAGTCAAACCATGTATCGGATACACAGATACGTGGGGAGGAACAAGTAAAATAATCTAGACTTATAGCCACTGATTGTTTTAAAACAGCCATCAGTCATTTGTGTATGACAAGAAAGGGCGAAGAAGTTCCGAGCTCACCTCCACTGTTCCCGGAGGTTTTGAAGAAATGTCATATGTGACTCGGTTGACACCTTGCACTTCGTTTGTGATGCGTGATGATATCCGTCTCAAGACGTGGGGTGGGAAATCAAACCCTATCGAGCATGGCATCAATGATAAGCACTCCAGTCCAGGGGTCGCAATAGCTAGAGAAGGCATGTACTTACAATCGGCAGTCATGAAATCCTCCGTCTTGACAGCTCTCAGGACAATAACCTGCTCATACGTTCTCTTGTCACCCTGGACACCGACGGCGCGAACCGGGAGGAGAACAGCAAAGGCTTGGCTGATTGCATTATACAGGTTGGGTTCCCGCAAGATCTCTTCCAAGTAAATCGCATCCGCTTGTCGAGCAATGTCAAGTTGGGATTTTGTAATTGGCCCCAAAATGCGGATAGCCAATCCAGGGCCGGGGAAGGGGTGACGATTGACAAGGTGCACAGGGATGCTCAACAAGCGTCCCAAAGATCGCACTTCATCTGGAGAAGAAATCAATGGACTGAAACATATCAGCATCTCAGATAGTTGACAAACAGACGTGACTGATGGGAGCAGAGCACCTTTGAAGAGTTCACGGAGAGGCTCGATGAGCTTCAGTTTCATGTCTGCCAGCAAGCCACCGACATTATGGTGTGTTTTGATCGTGGCACTGGGTCCTTTGAAACTGATGCTCTCGATCACATCGGGATACAAGGTTCCCTGAAGGAGATATTTAATGGGGCCGTGGTTGCCGTGAGATTCGGGTCGAGACTTCAGTTCAGCTTCAAGCTCTTCAGCTTTTGATTCGAAGACTCGGATGAATGTGTTGCCAATAATCTTGCGTTTAGCCTCGGGGTCTTCAACCCCCTTCAAGGCTTCTAAGAAAGTCTCTGTAGCGTCCACTACAGTCAAATTGACGCCCAAGTCTTGATTCAGCATCTTTCGAACCTGTTTAGCCTCATCCATACGAAGAAGACCATTATCGACCATGATAGCATGGAATCGATGTCCGATCGCTTCGTGCATCAGTTTAGCAGCCACAGAAGAATCTACTCCGCCAGAAACGGCACCAATGACTTGATCTTCTGGTCCTACTACAGTCTGAATACGGGCAATTTCTTTCTGAATGAATGTTTCCTGTGGGAAGTAAATCATAGTTATCAGCCATTATAGATTCTTCATGTTCACAAAAGAGCCTTACCATGGTCCAATCCGTTTTTGATCCACACACACCGACAACAAACCTCTGAATGATTTCTTTGCCCATGGGAGAATGAGTGACCTCGGGGTGAAATTGTACTCCAAAGATAGGTTTGGTGGTGTGACTGATTGCTGCGAAGGGGGCTGAAGGTGTGGTTGCCAAAACTTGAAAGTCATCCGGCAGACTGTCCACACGGTCACCGTGTGACATCCAAACCTGGGGAAACCCGTGTTTGAAGTTCAAATTTCAGAAAAAAAATGATCAAGCCTGCAGTAACCTTTCGGGAAAGGATCGTCACAAACCTGAACCTGCTCACCCAGCCCTTCAAATAATGCGTTAGGATTTCCCTTACTGTCGGTCTGGGATACGCTGAGCATGGCGCTACCGTACTCCTTCCGATTACATGCAATGACTTTGGCGCCAAAGGTTCGAGCAATTTCTTGTAAGCCGTAGCATATGCCCAACACGGGAACACCCAATGTAAAAACATCCGGGTCAACCCTTGGAGAGTCTGCATCGTAAACCGAGTAGGGAGATCCAGATAGAATAATTCCTTTCGGCCGCCATTTCAGTTGAGCTATCCGAAAAGTGCATGGCAACATTTCACAATAGACCTGTAGAGCGGCAAGTTTATGTCTGATTAGTGGGCCAGCCGATATCAGGTATGTGACTCTTTTGAAAGGTATGAGCAAATGTCTTACGTTGAGTTCTCGACATCTTCTGGTGATCAGGTGAGAATACTGTGAGCCAAAGTCGAGGATCAATCTGAGTTAAAGATGGGGGCGAGAGTACCATAAATCAGCGAATTGGTTCATAAGGTAAAAGGATGGTGGGACATGAACAGTTCAGGTTTTAACCTGACATGGTATCGTATGATTGAGCTATATCTGTCAACGTGACTACGGCGGGCTCAGCAGCAATAGCAGTGGCAGTAGACATAGGTCGAAGCTTTTCTTGGAAAATTGTGAAGTTAGCGTATCAGAGGTGCGGTTTGGGAGGTAACAACTGCAAATTCTGACTGGACAGCGCTCTCGACAAGAAACCTGCAATTCTCCGGACGAAAAACTTTTTTCTGAATTGAACCTCACTCACCGTATCCGAGGTAGTGTGCCTAGGAAAATACAACGGACCGGTACCGTCGGAACGGTACTTCCATGATCGGGAGACAGTACCGCGCACATTGTGGGTTTGTACCGCTCCGATCATCGAAAGAAATTCATCGCGCAGGGCACAGAGGACGACTCGATCCAAAGTTTTTTTCCATTAGCTCCTAGTTCTAGACCACAAGATCGTACATCACATACTCGCCAGGACCGAGGATTGATCACTTGGACTTAAACAATCATTTTTACCTTTCTATCAGTGCCAAGTGTGAGATGGCTTTGCCCACATCGTCAGCCGCAATCTCTTCCAGCTTATCTAAGGTTCTTTTGACCCCTGAAGTGATGGTGAGGACCACCCTCCTCTTCTTAAAGCGGCGTTGAAGTCTATTTTTTGACTAAGTACGGGGGCGTATATACTTATCAGTGCAACTTGAAAATTTCAAAAGTCTTCCGCGGTCATAATACTGGGGGTCGCCCATTCACTTCCGTCTCCTTCGATGACAAAGGCGAACATTTAATAACGACGGGAGAAGATGAGACTCTACAACTCTTCGGCGCTCGGAATGGAAAGTAGGTCTTATGATTTCCGGGTATCAGTCTCACTAGCGTTGACTTGTCTTCTTTTGCAGACATCTCAAGCAAGCTTTTTCGAAGAAATACGGTTGCTGTCTTGCACGATTCACTCATAAATCTTCGGCCATCGTTCACGCGTCTACGAAAGAAGATGGTGAAAGCTCCTTCTTCTTTTCCTTATTAAATTGACGACTGACGTATGATTCTGTACCACGCGTGATCGTAGACACGGTGCGATATCTTTCCCTACACGACAACACCTACATTAGGTATTTCAAGGGCCACAAGCGCAGGTGAGCTCATACTCATGTTTTCCTCCAGATGACGAGATAATGAGAGCTCGGCCTACCCGATCTTCCAGAGTTGTTTCACTTGAAATGTCGCCGCGTGACGATACTGTTCTATCTGGCTCATCCGATGATACTGTCCGACTTTGGGATTTAAGGTCTCCCTCTTGCCAGGTATGTCCTGATTCCATAGGCTTAATTTGAGTCCATGTGGGTGTAACTTTCTTTTTTTCCGATTTAGGGTGTGTTGAACATAGCTGGCCAGCCATGTGTTGCATACGATCCGTCTGGATTGGTGTTCGCTGTCGCATTGAACATGAAACAAACTATCCTGCTATATGATCTCCGACAATTTGACGCTGTCAGTCGCGCTATTTTCTTCCCTGCGGTTTTCAGGACTAAATCAACTTGTTTTAGGAACCTTTCATAGCAAAACAAATTCATGACCCGGAACTCTCACGACAAATTTACAACCCGACTTCGCCTCTTCACACATTTACTTCGCTCAAATTTTCAAACGATGGGTCAAAGTTGTTAGTGGGCACTGCAGGTGATGTACACTACGTTTTGGATGCATTCTCGGGCGACATTCTAGCACGTCTAGAAGGTGAGTCCTTCTTCTCGATACAACAGAAAGGTTTTTTTCAGTTCTCATCTTGAAATCTGGCTTCTATGTCTCAAAAGGTCACCAAGGATTAGACACTGCCACAGAGACGGAGCTGCCTGCCCAGCATCACATAATATCGTCCCAGGAGACCAGTTGGACACCCGACAGTAGATATGTACTTTCAGGTAGCGCCGATGGAAAGATCGTTGTTTGGGATGTACAACCACCGAAGGACGATCCAATCCACGCACTCCGGCCGCCGCAAGGCCCTCATACAACTTGGGAACCGCTGAAAACTTACGAAGGGCATTTGGGCAAGAATCCAGCTCGATGTGTGGCTTTTAACCCGCGCTTGGGAATGCTGGCAACTGCAGGGAATGAATTGGCATTTTGGCTACCCGGGAACCCTTTAGAAAATGCAGGAGATGAAGCTGAAAACTTGGATGCAATGAATTCTTAAGTTCTTTGTTTTATGTTAGGATGTCAATCAATGTGCAGGAGTGTTGTTGTCAAGACCATACTTACCAGATAAGCTTTCGAATGTTGGGGGCTAGGGATGCAAGGGACATCTATTTTGACTTAAGAGAGTCATGCCAGGGCTGACACTCTGACAAACTTGAACAGCATTCTTGTTTTCTCACTTTGTTGAAATATGCAACCCACTACAACAGAATTTGAGAGTGTATGTGGGACCTGACACCCAAACTCAACAGTCTCTTGTCACACCCACCACTATGGAAGTTGGGGGGTTGGCCATGTCAGCCCACCCCTAAAAGACCCCAATTCCGCAAGGGTCCGTATTTACAATGCTTGCCTTTGTCTGAGCCAGTGGATGCTCACAAGTTCAAGACCAACTTCACCTGTGCATCCCTTTCCAGAACAAAATCATTGAATAGTTTTATTTTTTCCTGCCTAATACAATATTTTCAAAAAGTTAATCTATCATGTTGCATATTTCACTCATCATAGTTTAAGTCTGGTTGATTGATCATGATGCTGAAGAACTAGACAAAAGCAAAGATTTAGGGGATATGAATGATTAAGAATCAATTCATCAATTCATCAAATCCAACACCGCCAGCAAAAATTACTCGGACAAGGCTGTCCGAGAACACCTCGGACAGCCTTGTCCGAGTAATTTTTGCTGGCGGTGGCAAATCATCCCTCAAACTCAAATATTATAGTTCCTCATCCTCCCTCAGGTGGAATATTCACTGAATCACCAACAACACCAAACTTATCCAGTAAACAATATGTGTCCATACTCTATACAATACTTTGTGACTTGAATTGTCACACAACAATGCATACTCACTTGGTACACACAAAGATGTTCAATTCAACATATTACTGAAACCTTTATTACAAGAGCTAATTATTCATGAAACCTCTTTTACATCAAACTGAAGTTGAATTCCAGAATATTGGTCAAATTGACATTTTAATTCTTAATTTCACTGATTTGATTAACATAAATTTGATCAATTTCAAAGAATCAAACCAAATTGTACACCTTCATACACAAAATTCTTTTGATTGACCTAATTGTTAAATTCAATTTTCTACTGCCAAAGTCAACCCTACCTCACAATGAATGTTTTCCACTCATTTTTATTTTCCTATTTTTTTGAAAATAGATAAAGAGGATATAGGGAAACCAAATACAAAGGTTTTTCATGACCAGAAGTAATATTTCTGCATCTATTAAATGTACAAAACAGCTACCAATGTCACAAATGAAGTAATCTCCTTGGACAAAGACAAGAAGACCCTACAATTGCAGAAAAGAAGATACATGAAAATAAATAAAAAAGACCCAAAGGAGGAGAAAAAAAGTCAGCACTGCCAAGATATTTGTATCGGATGGGCCTATCCGATGTTCTATCACCCCGAGATATGTGATGCAGTGTCAGTAGGATTAGGTGCGATGGAATTACACTGCAATATGGTGTCAGAGCATTAGATACCGATAGTAATTCCATCGCACCTAATCCTACTGACACTGCATCGCATATCTTGGGGTGATAGAACATCGGATAGGCCCATCCGATACAAATATCTTGGCAGTGCAGGATGGCTAACCCTCTAGAACTTGAAGGAGTGGAAACAACCTCCAATATGATGACCAGCATGATTCTAGAATCTTTTCTTGATTTTCACCCTTGGAAGGTATATTGCCTCTCTTCACAAATTCTTTTTTTTGGGGGCTTTTGACACACCAGATATGAAGGTCTTTCAGGTAATTTTTTATTGGGTAGTGAAAATCCTTGCTGCACAAATTTACTTGAGGATTATGTGTCAAAAAATGGTTCTATTTTTTTTTGCCCTAGTAAGTCTCTTTTTTGCTCTTTGACACATTTTCAGAAGGATTATGTGTCAAAAATAAAATTGTTTCCTTCCCATAACAAATCTCCTTTTTGCTATTTGACAAATATTTTTGTTAGGGTTCTTGAGGAACCAGGATATGGGGTCTTGTGGGTACTTTCTAATTCTGTAGTGGCCCCATTTAGATATGTAAATTTTCATGAAGATCATATGTCAAAACATAATTGTACTATTTTCTGCCCTTGTGAGACCAACCCTTATTTGGCTTTTGGCTGTTTTCTTTGTTGGAAGTTTCAACACAACAAGTATACCTCCTTAATTGTTGTGATTTCCCAGGCCTCATTCAATCATTTTTTTCAAAAAATGTCTCTTCACATATAGATCTATCTCTTTCCTGATGAAAAAATATCATATTTCACCATGTCCATGAAGGTCACTTCTGGTGGGGAAGACTAACTTGTTTGTTTTTCTTTTTTGTATTTTGTGTCTCATTCTGGTCAACAGTGTGCCCAGCCTCAGGGAAGGCCTCAGACCACCACACAACACCTTTCAAGAGCTTGGGCCTTGAAGTTTGTTGTGCATAGAAAAATCAAACACAGTCAATGTCAGCCCTGAGGACTACTTGGTAGTGCCACAGGCTAGAAAACAATGTGATTACATATAGTAACTATATGTAATCCAATAAAAGAACACATGTACCAACAAAATGTACATGAATAAAGTAACACTGTACAGATGTAATATGTCAAGTTACATATGAGGGACATATGTAATATATTGAGTCACATATGGTGGAAACATGTAACATAGAAGGTTACATATGATGAACATATGTAATGTATCAAGTACATATGAGAAACATAAGTAACAATAAATAAATGTGAATGTAATGGAAACACTGGTATACCCTTGTAGTAGATATAGTGTTGAGGTATTAGTCCTCTGCACACCTCCTGCCCTGCTATGGGTGACTGTACTGACCTAGAGTTGGGAGGTCCTAGATTATGATAAGTGAATATATGAGAAGAGAGGAGATGCTTCATATGATAAGAGAGAAAAGGTGAATGGTATAAGTACCTGTAAAAGGTGGTATGTGAGGAAAATATGCAGGGAGAAAAATGTGACAAATAGTGAGTTACCCAAACTTGTGATCTGGACATGAGGAATCTAATATTAGGATGAGGAAGTGTGGGGTAAGTGAATGGTAAAAGAGGTGGGGACAAAGATTAATAAGGGTGATACATGTATTAGTCTGGTATGGTGAGGGGAAGTGAACTAAGGTGTGAGAAATAAGGTTGAACAGGTTGCACTTACATCTCTTTCCACAGATGGGGAAAGAGACATGGATGTGGGAAGAAGAGATCTTTTATACAGAGTTTCTAAAGTATCCCTGTGCTGGGGTATGCTTGAAGCATGGCTGTAAGGTGTTGTTGAGTCAATTGAATATCAACAATAATCACAACTTAGGCTCAGTATTGAGAGCCATTAACAGGTACACTTACAGTAAGGCCTATGTATTAGTCCTTGTAACCAGTACAAGAACCACAACTAGGCCCAGCATGGCCAGAACTAAATAGCTGGACTATGATATCCTTGTATTGAGGGATCAAAGGAAGAACAGGTATATAAACCCTAACTCCTTGAGCAAGAAAGCTCTTTTGTTCCCTCAACCTTTTTACCACACACCAAACTGAATAACACACAATTGAGGATATCTCTTATAGAATATCTTCTCAAAAGTGTACCATTCATTAGGTGAAAAGTGTCCAGGCCAGGCTAGTAGCAGCCTTTCTTGCTATAACCTTCACTAGTTGGGAACTAGCTGTGAAGTAGAGATAAAGCACTCAGATTAGAGGAATTCAACAGACTTAAACTCTATTGCAACCCTCCAATCTTCTACAAGGTCACTCCATTCAAAGATCCCTTCAAAAATATCTACAAGGAAGCTTATTCAAAGGCCCCTTCAAAAATAGTTTCCTGGTCTCAAACCCTCTTCTTAGAGGTCATTTAACTGAAGTCTGCACTTGTTTATCACTGTACAGACTCTATTAGGCACCTGTCTTTGCTGAGTATATGAAGAGGAAGCCCTAACAGAAGTCTTCCCCTCATGGGCAAGGAGATGCTACCCTCCCCTGTTGGGAGTGACCTTCATGGACATGGTGTTTGTTGTGTGGGTACCTGATTTGTCAACCCTGATGACTGTAGGACAGTCCCATAGGCTGAAAGAAGTCAGGTACATAGATAGTGTATCACATGTATTACATGTGTAATAAGTGATGTACACATGTAATGAGTAGTGTAACATATGTATTACATATGTATTGAGTAGTTCAACATATGTACTACATATGTAATGAATGGTGTATTGATCAAACCACACCTCAAGCTCAGTGTCAAGAGCTGTAGATAAATATATAAAGCCACCTGATGGCATTACACAAATATCATCCACCACACTGCCAAGATATTTGTATCGGATGGGCCTATCCAATGTTCTATCACCCCAAGATATGCGATGCAGTGTCAGTAGGATTAGGTGCGAT
>MU167381.1:40471-55483 GCA_015951145.1 Cronartium quercuum f. sp. fusiforme G11
CAAGATGCAATGCAATAGGTCTAATTTCCAAGGTAGGCACTGCCAACATATTTTCATTGCATGGAAGCTTGCTATGTAACATAGCATGTCTTCATGTGATACTATGGACCATTTTTCAAGGTCCCTAACTTGGAAAATAGACCTATTGCATCGCATCTTGGCCTGCTATGTGACATAGCATGCCTCTATGTGATGCAATTTTCTTGGCAGTGATAGGTGCTTTCTACATGTGTAGATGTGCTCATGGAGTCAACTCAACAGTTCCCTCATACTGTGGTAATACATCATGTAAATACATTGGTCTACATCTCAACAGGGGAGGGGGAGGGGGATTTTGAAGGAGCATGGATGGTTGTTCAATGTCTGCCTATAAGTGGATCCTTTGCAGAGGGTAGGTGGTCAGGCCCTGTGATTATCACCACAAGCTCCCCACCTGATTCTAAGCTTGAGGTGCATGCATGTGCCTCTGTAAGGGCTGTGTGAAGCTTGTTGCAGGGAAGGCATCAAATTTATGTATGTCAGCCCACAGTAACTCCCACCTGCAATATATTTGCAATGAGAGCCAGACCTGAAAAATATGTGGTGGTGTTTTGGTCAAGTTCATTGTAGCCCCTGCTACAAGCTTAACACTGGTAGCAATTAGCTGTTGCTTGCAGTGCAAGCACCAGTGAGGGGCTTGCATGTCACTTGTAGTGTTGTTCACACTTTTGCTTGCAGTGCCACTTGCACTGTCAAGCTGTTGCTGTCATTGAGATGTCATTTTACAATGACAATTGACAGCTCAGTGGAACTGTTCACAGATGTTTTCAAGAGGTACCAGTTGGTACAAGCTCATTACCTTCCTCCTAATTAATCTGTATACAAAATTTGGAATGAAAGACAATAGAATCCTGGAAAGTGCTGAACATTGAGCTTCTTGTGAGGAACAACTCCATTTGGGTTGCATCTCAACTCCTGATGATGACCACATCCTTGCACCACCAAGAAAATTGCATCACATAGAGGCATGCTATGTCACATAGCAGGCCAAGATGCAATGCAATAGGTCTATTTTCCAAGGTAGGGACCTTGAAAAATGGTCCATAGTATCACATGAAGACATGCTATGGTACATAGCAAGCTTCCATGCAATGAAAATATGTTGGCAGTGTTGTGAAGAACTGTCCAATCCACTCTTGTTTGATTGTACTACCTCTGTCTTTTTCTTGCAGGGAACAATTACTACCACAGAAGTATGTGGAGACTTGTGTTGTCACTTTGTGTTTGGATGAACATATCAGCCTCTGATTTGTATGCCTGATGTTGATGTGTGTTTATGAAGAATGCACTTTGAGCAAGTGCACAAGACCTTTGAGAAAGTTGAATCCATGAGTTTGGGTGTACAAATGAGGATGAAGAATGGCAATGGTGAATCAAGTACACCTGTGAACTGTTCCACTGAGCTGTCAATTGTCATTGTACAATGATGTCTTAATGACAAGCAACAGTGTGAGCAACATGCAAGCCCTGCACTGGTGCTTGCACTGCAAGCAACAGCTAATTGCTACCAGTGTAAAGCTCTCTATCTATGTGTGTGCTGCAGTCATGACACTTCTGTGACACCCCAGGGTCATAACAAGTGTGACTCCATTTCATAACCTGTTCTCATGAAAACCCATTGTCAACTCTTTCATAGTCATTCTGTAGTTTGAATGAGTCTCCTATCTGACTTTTTTTTTGCAAAAAAAAAAAACACTAGTTAGTCGGCATTGCCGGTCCGAAACTTGGTTTGGATAGCCTAAGGCCCAAAGATTTTAAACAAAGCAAGCCTTTTGGGACCGGCTTGTAGTGCAATGGGTGTATACACGCTGGGCAAATTGGGGTCATGTAGTGTATACAGGTTGCACAGTCCTGTAAAAAACAGAAAAAATTCCCGCACCCTGGGTCATGTCACACTTACATGACATGTTTTCATGCACCAGACCGTTGCTACTCAGACCAGTAACATGCATATATGGTAGCGATGCCAGGAAAGTCCAAAACAGCCTTTATTCTGGCTTAACCTGAAAAAACTCAATTAACACTTTATGTCTTTGGTGTATACACATGGGGGACACTGGCCTTGTAATCTTCGATCCGTTTTGTTTTGACCGACTGATCCCATCCGATTTGAACGATCCGAATCAACAAATCAATTTGTTTAACTTAAACTGTTTTATTGATTTATTTAGATCGTTTATAGCTTGTATTAATCCTTTGTTATATTTATATCATTTTAGTACATATTTAGTTTAGATTATATAATCTAGTTTCTAAATTGTTTTTGAGAAGCTGGGCAATATAGTCCAAAAGAGAGTTAAAAAGGGCTGGTATTTATGGAATTAGACATAGTTCTCAATGCATCACTTGGGTACTCAGGAGTTAAAAAGATCTGTGCCCTGAATCAATTGCTCCTTTGATATGCGTAGTCCCCATTGATGAGAATACATGTGCATGCTTAAGCTTGCCATGGGACACATAAAGGGTAATATTTCATCAAGGGTAGGGTAGTATTACCAACCCAATACAGGGACATCACCCTGCGCCTAAGAAAGCCTGCCCAGCTTTGCCCGTCCGGCGTGGCAGGACTGGCTGGACCCTGACTTGCAGAGGAACAGTGAACACCTTCCCCTGCATAGCCCCCAGTGGACTTTGATTTTTTGTCTCTCTCCTGTTTCAAATGAGTTTGCCTTCCATACCCTTTCTCTCTTGCTCTTGACCTTTATCCAACACACCGCCCGCCGCTTGCTATTAGTAGCTAGAACCCTAACCACACAGTGTCAACCCTAACATTTGTATACCTTTCTGTTACAAACCGCCATATTTCGTGTTGTTTTTTCTCTACATAAGAGCTGGTAACGCACGCTAAATATTTTCTTAAAAAAAAAAAAAAACGGTGAAGCACGAGGTGTTTTATATACTTAGGGTACATATTTCCACCAGTTTTTACATGCTATGTCACAACATGCACTTCAGTATGCATCTGTGTATATGTGTGTTGGCGGTATGATTGATACAGAGCGTTCACAGGTTGAGATGTCCTGTATTCTGACAGGTGCACCAGGTCCTGACATGCATTCAGGACCGCGCAACCTGTATACACTTCATGACCCCGATTTGCCCGGCGTGTTATGCTCTTTGTTAAACTGAACATTACAGTGAGACTGTAACAGCCACATAGCCGGAATGATGTCATAAGATGATGTGAGGCTATAAATTATGACCTCATTGATCCCAAGTCCTGGATTTAGACATCTCCAATCCTCTCTTGTTCCTTCACAGTCCTTCACCCAAGCGCTCCAATCTCAGTCCGCATCACTACATACTGTAATCAGCCCCAAAAAACCTAAAACATCATGTCCATTCTCCGATTCCGCCATTGCCCAGTCTTTACCACCCCCGCTCGACGCGTCTTTCATAGCGCCATCGTTGCCCGTCTTCCGACCGGTCAACACATGGCAGCTGACGGCCAAGGTACCTACTCTTTTCTCGTTATCTTTGTGTTATACCCTGTTATACCGACCGAACCTGGTTCCTTCCTATTCATGATCTCTTCTAGAGCTCGAGCGCGAGAAGAATAAGCAATACGAGAACCAAGACTCGAAGCAATGGAACGAGAAGGTTACTCACCCTCCCAGTCCCTTCGATGGTTCATCTCTCACTCCTTTTTTATCCTTGTCCGTTTAGCTTGCTACTCATTCAGAGGCGGGTCTCAGAGCCGAGCAGGACACCCGATCGACCGAAACCTTACAAAAGGAGACGGTAGACGAAGTTCATCGGGTAACAGAGAAACGGGTGCACAAATGAGGACTCTTCTCTTCACTCAAGCAGACCGTTTGATCGAAAATCTACGAAGTGACCTATGGAAGCTTGTCGACAGACTGTCATTTTATTGTCTTGTGAGCAAGCATTATCCACAATGTGTATGATCACTGTAGAGGTGATTATGAATGGCTTAGGCGGATTAGGTATTATTACTGTCAAGTTGTACAAAGATTCTACAAGGGAGGGAGAGAGAGAAAGAGAACAGTGAGTTGTGGCTAGTGGGAAACAAGTGTAGGAAGACCGTGTACATTTCAGGCCTATCACTACCATCAACTACAAGCCTGCGCATCTCTGAGCATTCATGGACAAACCTGCAATCACTCGGACATCCCTAGTCTGCTCACTTGCCTTGCCAAGGTGCTTCCTTGCGCATGACGAGACGGCGGTGGGCCCCACCTGGTCGAGAGGTGCTGACGTCGGATGCGACCCGAAGCCGGTGTGGTGTTGAGGAGGTCGATCAGGCTCACCTCCTCTAGTCCCCTGTCCTCTTCCTCACCCAGCCAGAGTTGACGTGGTGGTAGCAGAGATGGCTCAGAGGGCCGGGGCTGGAGGAGAAGTCCGGAGGCGAGCGAACGCGGATTGAATTCGGTCTCGAGGTAGGCCTCGTGTGGAGGCGGTGGCTCAGGTCCTCCAATTGACGCAATTTGGGTGAGTGTAGAGGAAGGCGAGAAAGCGGGTGGGGCAGGGTATAACCATCTGCGTTGAAATGAATTGATGAAGACCAAAGTCCCGGTAGTCAGTATGATCAAAGCTTCAGAACACGACGGAAACACGAAAAACAAAATTTTGCTCAACTGGTCCTCGTCCAACCGATTCACCAAAGACCTCAAATTGGCTTGGATCTCACCCACCAACTCAGCTTCCTCGACCACTGAACGTCCAGCGGTATCGAACAACACGTCCTCCCTCAAACGCTCCAGCCAGACCGGACCTCCGTTCTGGCTGTTGACATATGTTGGCAAGCCTACTGACGGCCTGGAACACGTCCAGACCGTGTCCAGTTCTCGGGCTTGTTGCGCGCTCAGGGGCAACACTCGACCTGTAGCCTCGATAGCTAAAATCTGACTCGCACGCGCTGCGATCTCAGCCTCTGAGCGATCCGCAAGACTGTCCTCGCCTTCCATTTCCGTCACCTCATTATCGTTTTCACTTGCTTGCGGTTCAGGTTGAGGCGTGGGCATAGGCTGATGTGGCACGGGACCGGCAAATGCGTAGCCGAGATGGCTGCGGCTCTCGTCCATCGTCGATTCTGCTGGAATGAAGTCTCGGATCCGAGCTTGGTGAGCGGGGTGATAAGGCAGCGGCCGAGCCGATGGAGGGTCAGGTGTACTAGCGGAGGAGGAGGCGAGGGATCGTTCGGAGACCGACTGGGCTTCAAGAGGGGGCGAACGATGAGGTGAGAAGAGTGGTGGGGCTGGAGCAGAGGCTTGAGCTACGGGGGTAGTGAAGTAAGTGGGAGGAGTGTTGTTGGTAGACATCATTGACTCGAACAGGGTTAGACGCTTCCCTCAAACAATCGATTCTGGCACGATCCACGTTCAAGTTCGCAACTGACGATGAGCTGGGAGAGTGGGGCCGAAGACGCGTGAGAATGTAGGAGTCGGAGTCAGCTTATTGCCAACCACGGGGAGAGCCCCGATGTATGAATGACCCGTTCAAGGTCGGATGTTTGTTTCTATCAAACCCCCACCATCTGCGTTGAAACTGAAACAATGACCTGTTCGTCACATTCAGAACCCACTGTCGCCTTAAGAGTAGAATAATCTTTGGGACCTAAAACACATGGTCCATACACAGCTTTCTGTTGCATGTATGAATCTCTCTTGTATTCAAGCAATGATCAACTCACCACCATTGCCTTCATGCAAAGTCATGTATATGATTGTTGAAGGAATGACTTGAGAAATTTTGATTATTGTACAGAAACATAAGTTCTCTGCCCCTACTCAATATTTTTGTAGCTCAGCAGGTCTTCATGTCTTATGATGTGATTTTTCCTCCAATATTGACTTTGAACAAGTGTCTCAAGTCCTCCGCTGCCACTCAAAAACAAAAGAGCATTGCAACTTGGCGTGAAGTTAGGGTTGCAAGACATACTCTGTCAATTATAATATAGGCCTCTGGTCAATGTCCTTAAGTTTTGAATGTACCCATGTTAGCATATATTAGATATTTGGTGATGGTTGTTGTGTGACCTGCGGGTCACATGGTATAAAACCATACCCTATAGGGACATAGGGGGACACCTGAGGTACCGGTCAGGTAGCCTAGCAGTTAAGGCAGCCCATGCGTGTTGTGTCCGGATTCATTGGAGCTGGTCGCTGTTTTTTTTTATATATATATATAAGTGCGTTTTCGCATAGCATTACACACCATGGTAACCTACCAAGTTGGAGGTGGCTGAATACAAAAAGACAAACGCCAGTCATAACTGTAGCAAAAAAGGGATCGGTCGCCGGTTTGATCCAACCCCGACCACCTTTTGAACTACAATAATTGTGAGTCTTTGTCCAACAAGCCTAGGTCACTTAGATACATAGTGGTAAACTGGAGTTTGGTCCTCATCTCCATCAAATTTTTCCATTTCTGAGCCTGATTAGTTCTTTATTGTATACCCTGGGCCGATTGATCAATGTTGCTCCTCTATCACCTTTCCACAGTTACTGAGGCTAATTAGCATACAAATGCTCCAGGATCAGCAACAGTCAAGCATGTTTGACATACATTATGAATACCTCATTTTGTCTTTCTTACACCTGTTGTACCTGGTGAGTAGTAGAATTGTGATCAGAATGTGAGAGAACCAAAGCCTATATGACATGAAAAGATGATATTTGAACAACTTCCTACAACCCTATATGCATATCCTTGCTAGGCAGTGAAGTGTTACAGCGGTTTAAGCTTGTGATGGCTGAATGATGACTGTTCAAGTGGAGAATTTATTTAGATGCTGATAATGGCTTGAGTTTGAAACCTATAATACTGAGACAAGGAATGCAAGAAAAATGACAGGTGGTTAATCCAAATGAGCATAGACTCCACCCGACGATCTGGGGGATAGATTTGCTATGGAGATAGGGTTGAGAGACCATGGACGGACAGTAGGTCGAGATAGACAAGTGCGTAGAGGCTATGTATGAATCGAGGGTGACTGTGGAAGCTGATGTGGATGATCTTCACCAGAGAGCGAGTTGTGTTAATGTGAAAAGTGGATGGATTACTGTAGATTACTGTGAATGACTGTAGATTACCGTAGTTGAGCAGGAAACTGATAGAGAGATGTACAGTACTTACTATGCATACGCAGCGAGGAGGAGAAAGAGTGGGAGATTAAGGAATGAATGTTGATGGTCCGTGGAAAACACGCGGAAGGAGAGGCTTGAGATCGGATCTCCTTTCAAGCGTGGGTGGTGGTGAGCGCGGAGAGGCGGAGAGAAATGAGGAATAATTCGAGGCAGTGTGTGTGGCTTATGATGGATTCGGGTTGCAAATTTGAGTGATGGACAGAAAGGTCAATGTTGTAGTTTGGTCCCATGCTGTCATACAAATTCCGCCACACCAATTTGCTCTCGCCGCCGCCGCCGCCCGCGAGCGCCGAGCCCCCATGAAAGCTGCCGAGTTTCTCAGGCTGAACGGGCAGCACTGGCAAGAGGATGTTCGGAAGGGACATCAGCACCGATGGGCATCAGTTGGCACACCGGTCTTTGGCTTTGGACAAAGCCCACGAGTGAGCCACCAATTGCTCTGATTCCGAATACAAGGGTGTTAGTTGTATGAGCACAGACCGGATGGCCTAGATCTGGCGGCTTCTTTTGTGCTTTCATTTACATTTCCTGGGTTTTCCTCCCGTCTTTTCTCATATTCCATTTCTCGCTCAGATCTCACTCCCCTCCTGTCCCTCTGAATCTGGACAAGTGCGGTCCCTGTTCGTTGGTACTATGTCGTTCTCCCCTTCTCACAGATAGTCTGGACTCTGGACGTCCCCTTCGAGCTCTCGATTCCTCAAGTTCTCCGTGTGCCTGTCTTGGTCCTACTCTAAAGCTTGTCCACCCCCGGCCGCAATCAGTCACTCCTCCCCCTACGATACGCTTTTTTTTTTTATCAATTTCATCGCTTGTTCTCTTCAGACCCTTGACAATATATACTCTACCTCCACTATAAGCTATACTATTGTCTATCCCTCTCTCCGCACCCCATCCTACAGTACTCCAGTATACTCCTTCGCTTTCTCGCGTTCATCTGCAACTCCTACCTACAACAGATTGACTCTATCAACACTGATTCATAATCTCCGTCGTCTTTGGGGGTGTGTGGTGTGCTCTTCTTTACTCCTTTGTTTTTGCCCTCACTCATTCACTCACTCACTCCCCTTTTCACCCCCAAAGACAAATAAACCCAAACGCGTGTGGTACCGTACAGTAGCTCGACATTTAACACACCAGCCACAAACGATGATCATGTTCAACCAATCATCTCCTCCATCATCCCTCGCCCATGCTAATGCCGCCATTCCCTCTCATCTTCACCCCGTCGCGCTCCGGTCTACCGCAAAGGCTTCTTCGCCTCTCACCACCGCCGCTTCTCAATTAGCGGAAGCTCAACTGCGCGTCTGCGTACCACCTACTCGACGCTCCCCGAGTATCACCTCGGCTGCTTCTTCTCCTTCTCCCTCCTCCCCCTCATCTTCAGCGTCTTCATCTAGGTCCCCCGGCTCGTCTGACGCTCACCAATCAATCTACGGCCTCAACATCGATCACAGCGCTTACCGACCTCTATCTGCCCTTCATCCTACCGCGCCTCACGCAGAGAGCATTCGTCTCATCACCTGCGCCGAATATGCGGATATCTACGAGCGTTACTTGCGTTCTGCTGCGGCCGTTGATGAAAAAACAGTCTTCCCCTACCTGCATTGTCCTGATCGACCAGGGACGGCTCAAGCCAGCTATTTTTCCCAGTCGAAGCCCGCCGCTCGGCACCCACCTCCAGCCTACCGCGGTCTCACAGTATTGACCGCCGACCCCGTCCTGGGTCCTCGGCCTTCCCGAACCCGGTCTCGATCCCTTGGCTCTGCTTCCACCGCCTCTGCTTCTACTTCCTCTTCATCAGCTCCACCTCTCTCAGCCACCAGCTCCCCTGCGACTTCGGTCGATGGCCCCGAGCCCCGAGCTTCTCTACTCACTTCTGCGCTCGCACCCGAGCAAGTACTCGAGCGTGACCCGGCAAGCGGTGCGCTCCTCGGTCGATTTGTGCGTAAACCTATGCCTTCCTCGACTGTAAACTTGCGCCTGTTTGGCCATCAACCAGGACAGTACGCCGGTTTGTCGGACGTAGTGGTCTACGCCGAGGCCGGTCTTAGCGCCCCCGTACTCGAGCTCGCAGCGTTGGTCGTGGAAGCTCAGGCAGAATTCAAAAAACGAGCTGCGCCTAAGCTAGAGTACCATGTGTTGGTGGTTTGTGAGGAGTTTGAGGTCTTCGAACGGGAGCATGGCGCCCTGGTAGCCGTAGACGGGTGGGGCTTCAAACGGTCAAAGGTGGATTTTTTTGAGCGGGAAAGGCTTGAGATGGAGTCCTTGACACGGGCGTCAGAGATCGAGGAGAATGTTTGGGTAAGTAGCGGTTTAGTCTCTCGGTCAGTATGTGGATGATGATGATGTTGATCAGATTGATCCAATGAAATAGTTTGGGAACACCGCAGACGCGATGCGCGACCAAGAACAGGCTGGTCACGGCCGGTTCTCGGTCATGATCGAGGCCCACGACTCGGCGCGGATCCCGAGTGAGTCGGAGCTCGAGAGTGTGGTCTGCAACCTGCTTGCTCGCCCGCGTAAAGCCCCCTCTTCATATCGCCCACCTGTCCATCTGGAGGTCCCTAGCACCGGCCCAGCCGCGGGCCAGAGCTCCATGGACCTCCTGGTACGCTCGTTGCAGGAGTTTTGTGGCTGGGTGTCCCGGATCGCAGGGAGCGGGCACAAGATTCTTGTACATTGCCACGACGGATAGTCAGTTTAGTTTCTCCTTCTGATTTCATCTTCAAAACCTCACACTCCTTTGGGTTAATAGCACGGAGACGAGCCTGTTTGGGCTCGCGTACCTCATCCATCGCCGTCGATGTCCGCTCTCGGCTGCCTATCTCCACCTCCAACTCCACGCCAACCGCTCCTTCTTCCTTTACCCCTCCGACCTTACCTTGCTGCGATACTTTGAGCGCCGGTGCTCGTACGCTGACCCAAGTCTACCAGCAATTACTCGCAGCGCGCGTTGGCTAGAGGATGGCTTCGAAGGCCACTTTCCCTCTCGCATCCTCCCCTTCCTCTACCTTGGAAATCTTGCCCACGCCTCCAACCTCGGTATGCTCCGTGCTCTCGGTATCACCGCCGTGGTCTCCATGGGCGAGAGCGTGGGTGGAGCGCTAGCCGGAGCGGGGATCGCACACTTGGACGTCCGCGCGGTGGCCGACGACGGTCTCGATCGCATTTCGGCCCACCTTCCCTCTACGCTGGCCTTTATCGAGCGTGCCCGAGTGAACGGTGGGAAAGTGCTGGTACACTGCCGCGTAGGCGTTAGCCGTTCAGCGACTGTAGTGATCGCCTACGTGATGGCTCACTGCAACGTCGACCTAGCCGCAGCCTACCTCCTCGTTCGCTCTCGCCGCCTCAACATTCTCATACAACCTAACCTTGTCTTCATGTGGGCGCTTCGGCGCTGGGAGGCCCAGCTGGCGTTCATAAACCTTGGTCCCACGCTGGAGGCTGTCATGCACGGCGGTCAGTGCAACTGTGGCGTTTGCGGGGATGAGGCGGATGGCAGGCTTGTGCGTAGACGTGTGGGAGGGGGGGCTTGGAGTTGGAGCGCGCTTGCGAACGAAATTTCGCTGTTAAATCAGCGTTATCTGTGTTGAACTTTTCCTCGTGTCCTCTGTAGCCTTTTTTTCCCGCCTCTTCCTCCGGGTGTATTAACAAATCTTTGCCGGGGGGGCTTTCTGCTATCATCGTTCCAGTCGGTCTTATTGTTTAGTGCACGTCTTTTAGTACTTTCAATGTGTGTGTGTTTATGTTTGTGCCTTCACAAGGAGAAATATGCGCATATATTATTTATGAGTGGTGTGAGATTGAGCAGCTTGTTCACGCTTCGCTGTGGAGCATTATTGGAATTGTTGAGCTGAAGAAACGAGAGGGGGCAAATCGTTGGATAGATGCAAGGAGGTAGGTTCCATTTTGAACAAAGGAACTGATGAGACTATCGGTTGATTCAGGACTCCGCGATGGGCAGCATTCCCCTAATCCGAAGACTTGGTCGCCAGTTACTGGATGCTGCAGCCAAAAGCCCTGTATTGATTCGGTGTTAACACCATGTTGTTTCGTATTATGTTCCGGAAATTTCATATTCCCTTTCAGCTTGTGCTAGCTAACTCTCCTGGAAGCAGAGAAGTGGCATTCGCAGATTCCCATATTAGCGTGCGCCCACCGCTCCCTAACGGGGGAGGGCCCGGCACTTTTCTTTTCATTCCCCCACACTGTACCATATTCTCAGTGATCAGAATTGATCATTAGACAACTACACCAAAAACTACCTACTACCCTCAAACATATGTGACCTCTAATTTTGTCAACACATGAACCAGCTTTTGTCACCCTGGCTCTAGAAGAAAGGGTGTAATAACCACAAAAGCCATGGCTAGCTACTGTGGAATAGTAATCTTGAGAAATTTGTTCACAGAGCTAAATGGAAATGTCTTATCATCTGAATATATCAGGCTTTGACAAAAAGCAAGAATTATTGAATTTCTTGTCACTGACTCTTATTGGCTGTGGCACTGGCTCTAGGTGAGATCTTAGCAAACACAAAATCAGTGCAGCAGAAATTGATTAACCCAGGTTAAACAATAGAAATAGAGTGTTCAAGCAGTTAGTACTTGATCCAGAAACATGCCTATAACAGATGGAAATAGGTAACAAATCTTACTGACTCTTGTTTTGCTTCTAGAGGGAGGATTTGTCAAGTTTTTAAGAGAAATTGGATGTAGGTAGAGATCCAGGAATTTTTATTGAATCAATAGCAGCTGATACCACAGGTTTGAGAGATCAACTGTTTGTACAATGTGTCATTTTTAATAGATTATATTAGTGATCCTGGGTAAGTTTTCTTGTGTGGGAAGCTTTCAAGTTTTTGAATTAATAGTTCACATGTTGGTTTATCAATGATGTGTCACTAACTTTCAATTCACATCTACTCAAGGAACTGTGAGGATTTGTGTAAATACATAGTACAAGTCTCAATAATATAATCACAGTACAATTGATCATGAGCCCTTAAATTAACTCATGTGTTTAATGAATAGAAAGGTCTTTGGTTCAACTGTCACTGTTAAATTTCACTAGCAACTCAAGTGTGAAGGTTTCTGGTTGCCATAACTCAAATTAGGCTATTTGTGTTAATAACTAGAAAATTATTAGAGTTATCACTTAGCTTTAAAGTAGTTTTCTTATCCATAGAGTCCAGTTCTACAATAATATTACACTTTTTACATCAAAGTAACAGGTGTACTGGTAATTGTAACATATATGCTTATGTGTTACTGTATGAATTACCCCTCTCCAGTAAAATGTGTAAAGAGTAACTACATGTTTATCTTACAAGTAGCATTCATCTATGAATAATTACTACCACTGCCAATATATTTGTATCGGATGGGCCTATCCGATGTTCTATCACCCCAAGATATGCGATGCAGTGTCAGTAGGATTAGGTGCGATGGAATTACTATCGGTATCTAATGCTCTGACACCATATTGCAGTGTAATTCCATTGCACCTAATCCTACTGACACTGCATCGCATATCTTGGGGTGATAGAACATCGGATAGGCCCATCCGATACAAATATCTTGGCAGTGTACTCAGTTGGTAAGTTTGCTTCATTTTTGTTACTCTCAAAATTGAGAATGAGATGTCATTGTCTTGTGAGTCCATGGAATCTTGATACTCAGGGCTGACAGATTCACTGATTTTTTTTTTTTTTGGAAAGATTGTGTTCCACTAGCATTTGATTGATCATCAGTCAAAGGTTCACCAAGTCCACAGAAAATGTGCCCAACATGGGGAGCATACTTCTTTCCAAGTTTCTCCATCAAAAATACCTTCTTTGACCCAGCTCTGTCCCCAGAGTATGCATCACTGAGGCATTAGGCCAAGAGGTGCTCACCAGATACTGGTGAGCATGTCTGGTTTACAAAGATTTGGGGAAAAAGGAAAAAAAAAGTGAGTTTCTGTTGAAATATGTACACTCCCTGCATTGGGCACATTTTCTGTGGACTCAGTGGTTGCAAAGTTTGCCCAATGAAATGTGTGTACAAATCATGAAAGCAGAAAAAAATTGAGTGGGCCAATGCAAGGTTGTTGAGACATACTGACACATTGTGTGAACATTTTTTTTGCTTGAGGAAAGATACATGTGGTCCACTTGCAATCAAAATCCATTTGCAAGCACCACATGTGAGATGGAAGAATTTATATCAAACAAGGTAATGACTAGTGGACATCTATGTTGGGCATCCCCACATCACTCCAGGTTGGACCTTATCCGGAGGTTTGGTCAGAGAAGCTACACTTGATGTTAACAATCAAGAAAGACAAGAGAAGGATATTGAAAAAATGAACCTGTTGGTCCTTGTTATTGTAATCCCACTACCAGTTGACAGTTTGGTGTAGTAGTGTTTGCTTCATGCCCAGTTCAGGTGGAAGCAACTGTCAGTCAGTGATGGAAATTGGTGCTGTTTCTCCATTCACAATTCACCACAAAAAGACAAGAGATAGAAGATATCAAGCAGTATAAAAAAATACATTCTTGTTATTTTTGAACACTTTATATTCAATATTGCAGAAAGTTTTTGATCACACTTGAAGCCTGATGACTGTTTGGTTGATCCTTAAAAATGAATAGAGACAGTGTTATCTCAATATTTCTACCAAAAATGAAACCATCATCTTCCTTCCAATGTAACTTCATATACAATAATCAACTCAGACCTGTGCAAGAAGATGATACCATCACTTAGCCTTCACTTTTTTACACAAAAATCTCTCCCAACTCAGTTAGATCAAGTACTCACATTTTGACCACCATTTGTCACTAGTACATCTCTATCATGAACCTATATCAGGCATGTCAGTTGGACTTCCTATAAGAACTCCCCACACATGACCACTATCATAAAATCTGAGGTAGAATTTTCTTTGATCAGACATGGACAAGATTGGAAAACTGTCTTGGACTCTGCTAGTAAAGAAGCATCTATTTTCAACAATGAAAAGATGATTGAAGGCAAGATTCTGAAGCTACTGTCAGCCCCTGAGTACACAACAAGTACCATGGGACTGAAAATGTATTATGATCATAGTGTAAATAACTCATAGCTCAGTGTCAAGAGCTATACATGAGACAACCTGTTGTAACCCATAACAATAAAATATACTGGTAACAATACATTATTACCAAAAGCTTTGGTCTACCTTGTCAGCCCTGAGGACTGCTCAGCAGTCCTTAAGGCTGTTAATCACAAGAGTACATATGCTAAATGAGCATAAGAAAGAGTAAACATCTGTGTAATGAGTAAACTCCATACCTACTGAGTGATAAAGCACATATAGGTAATAGGAGCTAAGTATAACTCAGGCACAGCATTAAAAGCCAGCATGCTTTGTCCTTGATGTCACAGGTTTTAGCAATTCCCTTTTTCTTTGGGGTGCTGCTTTGCTTGTTGGATTGATGGCTCATCAGATTTCTCTCCAGCATATCTTCACCAGCTTCTGCAAATAAACTAGTGGCCAATCCCAGCATCAGGGTTTATCCTCTACTTACTATCTCAGCTCTTGAGAACTTCAGCAAGAGTAAATAGTAAGTAGTGAGGAAAGGCTCTAGCTTTGCACCTGAACAGACCAAAAGAAATAAAGAAACTAATGAATAATAAAGATAAGGGATTTTTTGAGATGAGAATGTATCAATAGACTACTTGTAGTTGGTGATTAGAATTTCTCTATAAAGTAGAAAGTCCAAAAATCTTTTACAGTTATTCAGACAGTCACTGCCAAGATATTTGTATCAGATGGGCCTATCCGATGTTCTATCACCCCAAGATATGCGATGCAGTGTCAGTAGGATTAGGTGCGATGG
>MU167381.1:84943-98637 GCA_015951145.1 Cronartium quercuum f. sp. fusiforme G11
ATATGGTGTCAGAGCATTAGATACCGATAGTAATTCCATCGCACCTAATCCTACTGACACTGCATCGCATATCTTGGGGTGATAACATCGGATAGGCCCATCCGATACAAATATCTTGGCAGTGAACCTAGGCAATGTTAAAGGTACTAGATTTAGATTTGATGATTTTGGTATTAAAGTGGATTTTTCTGCATGCAATGGTGTATGAGAGGGTGTGGGATACCAAATAAGTCATATTTTCAAAGCTTCCAATTCCAGTTTTTGATGTAAACTATGTTTCTTTAACCCATCCAACCAAGCAGTATACCACACCCTCAAGAGCCTTTGACTCAAAAGGAAGAAAGGTCAAGCATGGAGCTTGTAAAGTCACTGAGTTTGGATCATCTGCTCAGATGTCTGAGATTGGGTTCATAGGAACAAGTTGCTTGTGGAGCAGAGAGAAAATGACAGATGAGAAGTGGAAAAATGCCAAGATAATGTGAGTGCTTGCATTGAGAGCATCAAGAATGCAGGGCCACAGAACAACTGCCAGCGATAATCAATGTTATGCCATGACTCTATTTTCTCTTTTTTTCTCAGCAGAAGTTTCATCCAAGATAATCTGTTTTATCTTCTGTTCTTTTCATTCACCAACCAACTTGTTGGTGATTTTTTGTGTTTCATTTTGAAAAAAAATGGTCTGTGCTTAGTCCATGTTATAATTCAATTTACTTAACCTCAAAGTACCACAATTTCAGTGGAATAGAATGAGGTGCTGCAGCAGCTAAATGAACATAAAGTAAGGTGAGTAAACCATCCAATCATACAAAATTATGACAGCAAGAATTTCAGTTGACCAGGATGCCCAAACTTTGTCTATCTTTCTTTACCTCTTGTGAAATACTTTTTGGCTAACCATGGTAACACCCATTGTATTCCACCACCCTTGTCAAATCTTGGAGTTCACTTTTGATAATGAAATGCTTTTTTTTAAAAGAAAATTAAAAATATTCATAGTGTGTTACCTACTCTTATCTAGTAAAAACAACATTGTCATAATATAGCTGTCAGAGGGAAAAGGAAACAGGCAGGTTTCTGATTTAGGGTTGGAGGTTGTGGGATTTGTGCAGCTACATAGCATTCTTCAAGTGGTGAGAAGGACAGAAAAAGAAAGGAATGATGTCTGCTGGGTTGCTAAGCAGAAGGGTTGTTTGCATTTCCTTGCCAAGCTAGGGTATGGCCAGTCCTGCTACACCAGATGGACAAAGCTGGGTGGGTTTTCTTAGGCACAGGATGATTTTCCTGGGTGGGCTGGTTAGACCTCTTTTAGTCTTGGGGGTATGAGACAGCAGATTCCAGCCATCCCTTGGTCAGGCTGGTTAGAAGCTGCATTCTCTGGCTCCCCAGGGAGAACCAAAAACAACAGGATTAAAAATAGAAAAAAAGAAAAAGGTTAGAAGAGAGGAAAGTAGGGGAGGTAAGATTGAGAGGGAGGGGCCATTGGGTGAGTGGGTAGTAAGGTGGTGAGGTACTTGGCTTGTTGGGGTAGGGTGGTGTTGGGTTGGAGGGGAGGGGCAGGTGGGTTGTTGACATGGGTGGAGTCAGGTGGGGTAATGCATTGAGTATAGTCTAGGCTGGGGTTCCGGTGGGTAGAGAAGGGTGCACATCAGATTTGAGAGTAAAGGAGGGATGTGATGATGGGGTGTTGGTTGCATTGGAATTGTCCTTCCCTCCTGATAAAGTCCACTTTGTGGCTTGGGGTGTTTGGAGGACTTTCAGCTTAGTGAGTTATTGATGAGGGCATCTCAGCGCCACCTGTATCTTCAGCAGAGAAGGAGCTAGTGCTCAGTTGATTTGGGCTGTTTGCAAGTCTCACAGTCTGGGGAGTCAGTTGCTTTAATCCTATACAGAAAGCAAAGGATGGGTGAGTGACTTTCCCTCAGCTGGGCAATAGCCACAGCTTTGGGCTTGGGCAGGGCAGGGCAGGGCAGAGAAAGCCTTGTGGATTCTTTCCAGGTTATGTACCCTGTGCAGAGGGGGTCAGCTGGCTGCTGGCTTTTGGTTTGCCCTATAGCTGGCAGACAGTGGCAAGTGAGACTGGTAAGTGAGGATGTGGGATACTATGGACCATTTTTCAAGGTCCCTACCTTGGAAAATAGACCTATTGCATCGCATCTTGGCCTGCTATGTGACATAGCATACCTCTATGTGATGCAATTTTCTTGGCAGTGAATGAGGGTGGTTTGGTGAGAATGGGTGTGGTGGAGTTGTAACATTTGGGTGGGTCCAGGCCAAAGTCTGGACCCACCCAAGGCCATTGCATGGTTCTGGAATGCAATAAAAGTTTGTGGAATTTTATATAAATATATAGGTGTAGCCTTACAATATTTGATTTCTAGACTTACTTAAGAAATTCATATGACATTGTATAATTTTTCTTTTATTATCAGTTCTTACAAACTCACATTATACAAATCACATATATTTCAATAAAAAGTGATAATTACAGAAAATATGATATAAATACAATTTACATAAAGTAATATACATCTGAATATATATAAAAGAAATAAAAACATGGAACAAAAAGAAAATACACAAAATTATTGTGATAAATTTATAAATGATTTAGAATTATATATATGGTTCTTATATAAACTTAGAAATTTACAATAAGTGCTGCTTAGAAGAGAAAGTGCTGACTATCACTTTCTTATATGATATATATTGATGTTCTAGTCTGGTGAACAACTGATATGGTGTGGTGTCATGTGGTTCTGCCCCCCTGCCAGACAGCCCTGCTTATTATACTCAGACTAGGTCAGTACACAGTAATAAGGGAAATGAAAACAAAAAGAGGTTGTGGATCATTTGTCATCTGCTTGCATAACTTCCTTTCCCAAGTCCATGTAGTAAGGTGGTTAAAGGGTTTGGTCTAGGTTTCTTCCTGTTTACTGTCATGTGTTCAAGCCCTGTGCATGGCCTCATTTTCTGCCTGTGCTTTTAAACAATGCTTGTATATATAAATGTCTGTATGTACCAATTTTATTCATTTAATTTTTTTTCATAGTCAACTGGTCTCCACCCAGTTCTTACCATCTGATCATGGGCATATATAAATCCACCCACTTTGCTACACCTATATGCTACACATCCACCAGCTACACTACCTTGATTTCTTGCCATACCATATACAATCAAGCCAGAATGGCCAATCAATCTGTTTCCAATCTTGCTACTGTACCTCTACCATATGATTGCACTGATATGGCCAGTTGAACCATTTCCAATCTTGCTTCAGCTGCATGCTACACATCCACTTCACAACTGTTCATTCAACCATATTCATTGATCAAACCATTTGATTCAAATCAAACCCATCTGATTCAACCATCATTGTCCAACTGAGCTAAATGATTGAACCATTCAATCATTACAATTAAACTGGCTCATTCCCTTCATCCTATGAATTTAAATCAATTTTTTTTTCTTTGGTGTTGTTGTTTTTATCTTATTAGTTTGTATCCTGACCTGTAGGTGAAATGGAAAATAAAAAGATAGACATGATTATAAAGGGTTCTGCTCCCCTCTAGAGCACAGATGGTTGTGGTAGAGAGGTGGGTGGTACCATAGTGTAGTGAGCCTGGTAGTGTAGAGAAGTGAGATGATGAATGTTATGAGGTAGTGTGGCTGGGATCTGGGTCTTGGCTTTTGGGTGGTTCCAACATTTGGTCAAATTTTGGACCCACCCAAGGCCACTGGATGGGTATCAGGCTTGTTTCATGAGTCCAATGGTGCTGGTCCCATGATTATACAATGCAGATTATTCTGCAGGGGGGCATTATTCCCTTAGGAATAAGTGAAAATATTTCTAGTGTATAAGGTTTTGCATAACATTTTATTAATAAATCCCATGGTAGAGCTATGATAAATTTTGGTAATACATTTTGTGTCCTCTTCTAAGTCCAGGATCATTTAGCAGGCATGGACTTCTTCTCCTTTCCAGCCACTTTCTTCCTCTTCCTTTCCATCGCTTTCTGCAACTTACGTTTATCTTGTGACAAGTGCTCAAACCTATCAGCAAGGATAACATCCTTCTGATCCTCTACAAAACATCTCATTTACAACATCAGTAAAACTTATTCAATCACAAACAAAAAGATGAATAGACATACTCTTCTTGAGATAAAATGCACTTTTGCCCTCTTGTTGTTTAACCTTTTCACTAGCTTTCCACTTCTTTAAAGCCTCTCTCTCTTGCTCTAACTTCTCACGTTGTACTTCAGCATTCTCAGCTCTCTTTAAAGCATCTTCCATTCTTCTTAATTCTTCTTCAGGTAAAGATGTTTTCCTTTTCTTAGCAATCATAAAAGCTTGATGTAATTCATCCAATTCAGCTTTTCTTTGAGATCTTAAAAAACCATAAGAACATTGATGGAGCTCTGGATCAACTGCTCCAGATAAACTATCAAATCATGGATCTCAACATTCTAACTTGGGTATCTCTACAACTGTTCTTTTTTCGTGTCACTGATCGCTTTGAGCTCATGACCATTGGAGCATGTTTATTTGTCCTATGTTCGAGTTTCTTTCGAGAGGGTGGAGAGGTTTTGGTACGATTGATTTGGTTGGGTTTTGGATTGGAGAGAGAGACTTTGAATTGTTGTGGTTTCGTTCTTGCTTTTAGGAGAGCTCCAATAGACATCTGGGCTGAATTCTCTGTGAATAAATGGGATATAAAATTTAGTGTATCATCAGTTCAGTTTTGATGGATCATTTTCAAATGCGTGGCATCTTGATAGTTGAAGCTGAACCCAAGTTTGAACACATTCCCACCTAATATAACTTTTCTTGTGGCCAGCCAACTCCTTCCAAATGAAAACCTTCTATGAGTCCAACAATACCCTTTATGTTGCTATACAATCAACCCTTCACTGACTTCCTATGTTTCCCATGTACTATACCCACTGCCAAACTTTGAACCTATCCAAACACTGCCTTCCCATACTCCAAATGCTTTGTAAGGAAAATCTACCTAAGTAAACCAATCCCTAAGAATCCCCTGGCTCTTGTAATTGTCCCACACTTCCTTCTACCTGAATCTCTTGTCAATGGTACCATAGCTCTTAACAGCTTCTGCATACTTTGCCATGCAGAGGAAGGTCAGAGAATTTGCAGCAGCATTAATCTTGCACTGCAGTTGCACCACTCAACAGGCTGCATGGACTCCATGCAGCCCATGCAGCTCCCCCACCCACACTGGATTTGTGGTAGATTGATATTTCTCTGATATTTTCCTGAGTCAATGGGGCACACCATGCTACCAGTGTCAGGGGGGGAGCTTCGGCTGTCAAAAGGCAATGCAAAGGGAGTTGGATGCCTTTGGTTCCCAAAAGTCTACACTAGTACACCCAAGTGCAGGATTCAGTTATCTGACCCCTAAAAAGAGGCTTTAGTTTCATCAAAAGAAGTCATCTTCATACTTCAGGGGCTCTCCAACACCTGGCCAACTTCTGTCCCAACTCAGGTTTCTTCCCAATGCAATGGAAGGGTCAAAACTTGATTACACTGCCCCCTCAGCTACAGACCTCACTGTCCCTGTTTACTCCTCACTAGTTGTCAGCCCTGAGGACTGTGCAGCAGTCCCACAGACTGTACATGTCATGATTACATATGGTAATCATGTGTAATGTAAGTGTTACATGTAAATAGAAAAGTGTAACATAAGATTTAGACATGTAACACTAGTAACTACAACTCAGGCTCAGTTTCAAGGGCCATAAGCATAGTAGTGGACTTATGACAGGAGCTTACATGTAGTCTAGTTACAAGTGTAACCAACCACAAGCTGACCTAATCTGGTACTACATAAGGGAAACTAGAAGTCAGCCCAAAGACCATAGGTGAGGGAATAGACAAACCTTAAGGTATATAAACCCTCCCTCCTGACTTAGCAAGAGGGCTTTTCCTCAACTTTTAACCACAACTCCAAAAGTGAGCATAACACAAATTGAGGACATCTTCTCTAAAAGTTATCTACTCAACTTGCAGGCTGGATGCCTCACCTTCAGTGGGTGTTTTGTCCCTATCCCACTGGCATTTCATGGTAGGTCAGACTTTCTTGAGGGCAGGAAAGTGTTCATCATTCTGGTTACCACTTCCATGTTGATGGTAGATGGTGGTTGACAGCTAGCTGGTCCATTGTACCTCTCTTGAGGAGGGTGGGGTGAGGTTTGAGGTCTAAGGAGAGATGGGCTTCAAACTTGTCTTTGTCTAGTCTGGCCCAGTTTTAGTAAAAGTGCTTGGACATTGGTAGTGTATTGGCTGGGATGCTGATCACTGAGAGGATCACAGAGTGGTCAGATTGGTGGGAGTATGTGTGGTCCATGTCCATCCAATATTTTGTAGTCCAGTAAGACAGTCCCACATCATCCATGTAAGGTCAATTATTGTGTTTACATGGGTTGTGATGGATGGGTAAAATGTTGGGATGTGTGGTTCAGAGCACAGGTCAAGGACATGCTTTCACCATCATGCAGATGAGCAGATCTGACTCCCAATGGACATCAAATGTAGCCTACTGGATTCCAGAGTGGGTAGTGGCAGTTGGAGTCCACCCCAATGATGACTTGCATCATGTGGGAGTTTACCAGCAGGGGTTGGAGGTCAACCAGCTTTGTGGCCTGCTTCAGAGGTCTGTAAAGCACTGACAATCCTGAGGGTTCTTGGTTTGAAGCTGATGCTGATGTTGAGCATGATCATGGATATACAGTTTGAGTCTGTTCTGATTTGGGATTATTTGCTAGAGGGGATGGAGCAGTTCACATATATAATACTTTTGGTAGTACTATCTATGGGCTTGGTGTCAGCAATTCTATTGGGGTGAAGGGGTAAGATGGGTGTCCAGTTGGGGTGAAGGATGGGTTGCTGGGAGTGGGGGTAGAGGTAAGGCTCTTGTAAGAGCAGAAAGTGGAAGAAAGAGGTGTGAGTGACAAGTGTGGAATGGTCAGTGTTGAGCTGAGTTTTTAAACAAGGTATGTTGGGAAATTCCTGCTCACATGGCAGGGATAAATTGATGTCCACAGGGTGAAATTGATTTGACCAGACCAGGCAATCAAGGTCTTCATTCTTTCTTTTCCCTGAAAAGGTACCTGCCATCTCATAATATCAGCTATCATTAGTCATTGTAGGCCAGGACTTTTCAGGAACCCTTGTTTTCATCCCTTTCTGTAGATGATTTGAGGAACTGCCTCTCATCAGATATGTATAAATACCTCTGTGTTGTGCATGAAGATGTTTTCCTCAGACCTCAGACCTCACTCTTGTTTTTATCATCAAATTACTTTTCCAACTCTTTATCATCTGTCTTTGTGCTCTTTGTGAGCTTCTATCATCTTTCAATCTCACTAGTAAAGCTTCAACTATCATTTAATCTATCTTGGTGCCCAAAGCCCTGTCCATAAGACTTAAGAAAACCCTAGACCATAAGCATATTAAAGTCATTCACAGCCTTGTAAGTTCAAGCCTGTTACAATTTCCTGGTCTGGTCAAATCAATTTCACCCTGTGGACATCAATTTATCCCTGCTGTGTCATGGGCATATTTAGACATGGGCAGAGATGGGGAAGTATTTGGGTTCACTCTTCAAAGAGTTGGCTTGGGTTCTCTGTATTGGGCAGGTAGAGCTGAGAAAGCTGAGTGCTGGATGGTTAAGACACCGCCAGCAAAAACTACTCAGACAAGGCTGTCCGAGGTGTTCTCAGACAGTGAAGTCTGAGTTGATCTTGGACCGTGGTTGACCAAGATTTTCTCATCTCAGTGTGCTTGGACTACCACTGACCAAGATGAGAAAATCTTGGTCAACCATGGTCCAAGATCAACTTGGACTTCACTGTCCAAGAACACCTTGGACAGCCTTGTCCAAGTAATTTTTGCTGGCAGTGAGAGCTGGGCTTCTGTGAGGAGGGGCCATATTTAGCTCCTCCACCTCCAGGTAGTTTGTGCTTACACACTCCTGGAGGTAGTTTATTGTCAGGAGGTGGCTTCTGTAAGGCTACCTCCTGGCTAGAATTCAAGGAAGAAAGAGTCAAGAACTTAGTTCTTACAGTGGAAAGCCTTTACTTGGCTGCCTTGAGGTTAAGGGTAGCTCTGGGAGGCTACCTATTTTGGATATACTGTTGGGGCAAGGGTTCTGGGATGCCCTTGCCTAACAACTATTGCCAGTAGTACTGGGAATTCCCATAAGTACTGACTGTGCAGCTAGTTGACCTCAATGGTGAGGATTTGGGAGGACTGGGTCTGGGAATTGGTTGTTACTTTTCAGGAATGTAGAGTTACATTAGGCACTCACTGCCAGCAAAAATTACTCGGACAAGGCTGTCTGAGGTGTACTTGGACAAGGCTGTCTGAGGTGTTCTCGGACAGTGAAGTCCAAGTTGATCTCGGACTGTGGTTGACTGAGATTTTCTCATCTCGGTCAGTGGTAGTCCAAGCACACTGAGATGAGAAAATCTTGGTCAACCACAGTCCAAGATCAACTCGGACTTCACTGTCCGAGAACACCTTGGACAGCCTTGTCTGAGTAATTTTTGCTGGTGGTGACTAGTAACACCCCACTCTGATCCTTATTTTACAAGCAAGGGTGCTCTTTTCCTGCTTGGGTGGTCTTTAGCTCTAACCCCTGTGAGTCCTCACAGACAAGGGTCTCTAGGAGCAAGGTCTGCCAGCCTATGGGTGAACCCCTTAACACTACACCTATAGTGCCATGCACTATTGAGCAGATATCTTATTTGAAAGTATCCTCAATGTGTGCTTATTGTGCTGTTTAGGTGTGTGGTAAAAGGTTGGGGGAATGAACCAACTCCTGACCTGAGGGGAGAGTTTATATATCCTATTCTCAGGACTGTCCCTCATATTAGGCTCATGGCCAACTTGTGGTTGCTTGGGTTGCTAGGGCAACTCTTGGCCAACTTGTGGTTGCTAGAGTTGCTAGGGCAACTCTTAGTCAACCTGTGGTTACTAGGACAACCATGGTCAACTTGTGGTTGAGTACTTATTACAGTGTTGTGTATTCATTCCTGTTGTAAGGACATACTTAAGGCTCTTGATATTGAGCCCTGTGATTATTACATATGTGTACAAATGTCTAATGTTGTTTTATTCTTATGATTACATATGTACTTTCATTAGTATGATATGTAATTTTATGTTACATTGGTATCTACACCTCTTTAGTGCCACAGTACTTTCTGTAATATGTGTTTGACACTCTGTGGGGTTGCTGAGCATTCCTCACACTGCCAAGAAAATTGCATCGCATAGAGGCATGCTATGCATAGCAGGCCAAGATGCAATGCAATAGGTCTATTTTCCAAGGTAGGGACCTTGAAAAATGGTCCGTAGTATCGCATGAAGACATGCCATGTTACATAGCAAGCTTCCATGCAATGAAAATATGTTGGCAGTGTCAGGTTTGGTATTACATATGTCACTACCAAGATATTTGTATCGGATGGGCCTATCCAATGTTCTATCACCCCGAGATATGCAATGCAGTATCAGTAGGATTAGGTGTGATGGAATTACACTGCAATATGGTGTCAGAGCATTAGATACCAATAGTAATTCCATTGCACCTAATCCTACTGACACTGCATCGCATATCTTGGGGTGATAGAACATCAGATAGGGCCATCCGATACAAATATCTTGGCAGTGTGTATTCTTATTAGTACTATATGTAATCTTTGTGTTACACTTGTATTGACATGTACTATTACAGTACTCTCTGTAACTGGTGTTTGACTGTCTGTGGGACTGTTGAGCAGTCCTCAGGGCTGTCATTTATGAAGACATGGTCTGCCACCCTATCTGGACAGGACTTGAAGGTGTACTGGCCCATGCAGTGGGCAGAGAAAGAATCAGTTTCTCTGCAGGCTCTAGCCATATGGCCAAAATCATGGCAGTTGTAGCACTGCAGTACCCTGTGGTAGGACCTTTCTGTTTGGTGGAGGGTTCCATCCACTGAGACCTTATTACAGATGGCCAGGTTGGCATGGTGGGGGTTTGTGAGGTGGATGATGATGGAGGAGTGACATTTTTTTGCCATGATGGATGACTGGTTCAACCACAGGGTGTGCTGGAGGGTATTAAAGACACCTACATTTTCTCCCATGAGCTTACATAGGTGGGTGGGGTTGGAAGGGAGACCATTGGGACTCCATGCATAATGATGGGGTAGAAAACTACTTTAAGTTGAAGCTTGGGGTCAATGCCTGCTACCCATGTCTGGTCTGGAAGTGCTTCAACCATTGATATCTCATGTGAGGGGTAGACTTTTTTAAGGTCTACCTCAACACTTGGATTGAATAGGAGAATCTAGAAAATTAGTCTGAGAGGAGAAACTCACACAGACTACAGTTAGATGATCTCTTAAAAGAGGATTGGGGTATAGGTTGGGCACTTGGAATCTGCTTTGATTCTCTTGGTCAAGTGAAAGCTTGCTTCAGCATTCTTGGTCAAATTTGTGGAACCCTGTGAACACAGTAGTCACCCCAGCTCAGGTTGGTTTAATCTTGTCACTATCTACCTTGAAGAACTCTGCCCAGAGCATATCAAGATAAAGAGTACAATCTATGAAGAAGGACAAGGCCTTGTCCAAAATAAAAGAGAGATAGAGAGATAAAGGAGAAAGAGAGATGTTTTCAGAAGGATGGTGCACCAGACTACTTTTGTAGTCAATGCTGAATATCCTATTTGAGGATAAAAGATTGAATATTCTTTAGAATATCAATACTTTTATTGGTGCATAGAAAATTTTGCAAATGGGGAAAGGGGCAGGGATCTGAGAAGAAGGTTTATTATATACCTTTCATATCCTCAGTAGAAAGGTTGCACTTTCTCCTATCTTTATACCTATGCTAGCACAGCCTCATTGGTCACTATTTCCCTTTATAGTATTTATGACTACATCTGTATTCATGTATCTTAACTTATGTCTACTTCTATTAATTATGTAATTTACATATGGGCTCTTGACACTGAGCCCTGAGTTGTAGTTTCAACTTAATATACATATGCTCAGACATATGTCATTTAATATAACTGTTACACTATATGTAACCTATGGATACAGTCTGTGGGACTGCTGTGCAGTCCTCAGGGCTGACATCTCATCTTGGGAGTGGAATTGGATCTGTATTTCCCCTGTGACTCTGTTGTGAGCAAGGGCTCATATCAATACTTTGGGGGGGGGGGGGGGGTAGAATGCTGTGTGACAAGTGCATGCTAGGGAGAAATTTATTTGCTCACTAAGCATAGCTGCCTCTGGGGTCATCTTGAGATAATCTTCCTTGTCATTGGAGCTTTCTACAAGGGAGAGATGAGGAAACTTGGTTGGGAGTGGGGGCTTGGGGGTGGTTTTGAGGATAGAGACCTTGCCAGGGGTAATATAAGGCCAGGCTGTGAGGATATTTCCCTTGCTGGAGGTGGTGGGGTGGATCTAGCAGGCAGGTTTTAAGCTGTTGGGTGGGGGTGGGCCAGCACCATGGAGGCCACTCAACTTGAAACCCATCTGTAGATTGGGGGCCTGATAGAGTTTTGGGATGCCATTGACTAGGTGAGTCCTCTGGAGGCTGGAGAAATAAGTTTGTAGAGGGGTGAGGGAGAAGGAGACATGAGATGTGAGATCAGGGGAAAAAGAGATGTAGGTATGAGCTGATTTAGTGTTTGGTGATTTTCAGGATAATGTGGTGGTGGAGTTTTTGGATTGCTTGCACAGTCATGGTGGGTTGGTCACATGCAGTTTGAAAATAGCTGTACCAGCTCAGCAATCCCCACAATAAATTACTTGTGAATGTACAAGAGCACTTTCAGCTTGCCACATTAGCAGCCATTGATTTGTTTGCTATGCTGACTGACCCCTTTCAGAAGAGGTCAGCAGGTTTATCAACTTTGCTCTCTATCCCTTTACATGGTGATATGTCCCAGGATTTAGGCCAATGAACCTCAGTGGCTGACCCTCTTCCCATTTTGTCAAACATTTGCACATGTAGCACATCATTATCAAAATATCAACTGCTTGGAATGCTGAGATTCGGGATTCTGATTAAATAGTAGGTCTTTAGTGGCAGCTTTTTTCTCTCCAACCCTGCTGTTGCTATTTTAAGATCTGATCTTATTGTGCAAATTATCCTTTCTGAATTTGGCTAGATGCCAATCTGTTTTTTCTTGCCTGTTGATAGTCTCCATCTACACCCTACTTTGCACTTCACTTTCACTCATATCAGGACTGGTTCTGTCAGGCCACTGCCTGGCTAGAAATCAAACACTTGGTACACCCAGGTGTACACTACAGTTAGATGACCTGTAATGAGAGAGTTTGGAGAGGTGGTCCTTCTTGAACTAGATTGATTGTCAAGGAGAGCTACAGTTGAGCACAACAACTGCCTAGCTCCAATCCCTGTTCTTTAAGCAGGTGCTCTTGTTTCTGCTAAAGGTTATTTATCTCTACCTTTGGGAGTCCTCACTGACAAAGAGTCTAGAAGACTTCTTGGGTTTACCAACCTGAATTATAACCTTGATTTTATTACACCTCTAACCCTTTGCCCTACTGGGCATATAACTTTGTGTAAGTATCTCCTCAGCTGGTGTGCTTTTAATGGGTTAATCAGGTGGTTCTGGTGTGTCAGCCTGTCTGGGCAAACAATTACCCTCCCTCAACAGGCCTCCTGGGATGTAAGACCTTATGACAGTTTCTCAAATCAATAATGAGCTTGTACACTGGTTTATCATTTTATGGAAATTGTAATAATGAGCAGAAATGAGCATAACTTTATGACACATGGAGAAAGTCACTAAAAAGATGAGGTGTCACCAAGCCACTAGAATGTGTACTAGACATATGAATATGTTGCACTCTATCAACATGGTGTGAATTGCTGTTCATATTGCCTCATATGTTTCATGGTGTTGAAAGAACAAGCTATACACCACCCACCAGATTTTCTATAAGAGAAGTGTGAGCTACTTGCTTCTGTCTGGCAAGTGAACTCACTACTGGTCTGAGAAAAGGTGTGGGCACAAAGGCACTGCCAAGATATTTGTATCGGATGGGCCTATCCGATGTTCTATCACCCCGAGATATGTGATGCAGTGTCAGTAGGATTAGGTGCGATGGAATTACACTGCAATATGGTGTCAGAGCATTAGATACTGATAGTAATTCCATCGCACCTAATCCTACTGACACTGCATCACATATCTTGGGGTGATAGAACATCGGATAGGCCCATCCGATACAAATATCTTGGCAGTGAGGTCAAAGGTTGGAAATGGGTTCCTTTAATGCTCAAATGCCTCAGAAACCTCATCTGATGGCAAGATGAGTACTGGTCCTATCTAGGGAAAGAACTAGATGTCCACAGGATCAGCAGAGCTTCACACAGATTCCTTTATATCCTGTGCTGTCTAGAAGCTGGCACACTCAGCTTTTACTACCACTATGACACTCTTGAGAACCACTCAGCAAGAGTGGAGCAGAGGAGGTCCAGGAGGAAAGGTGCTAGTGATGAACCTTGGATGAACAATGAAATAAAATAACTGGTGAAGACCAGTAAGGAAACTAGACTATTTCTTTTAATAGAGAAGAAATCACCAAGGTTAATTGTATATTAACCAGTGACTGAGAATCTCAGAAGAAGAAAGTCCAGAATATC
>MU167382.1:17750-35866 GCA_015951145.1 Cronartium quercuum f. sp. fusiforme G11
ATTCTTAATTACAGCTCTCGAAACTGAGCTATGAGGTGTGATAAGAATATAGTTATATTAACATTTGCAGCTCCATGGTACTTCTGAAGTACTCAGGGGCTGACACATCTCATCTCCTTCATGCCAGTCACTGTTCTGCCTGCACATTGGGTTATGGGCCCAGCACTCCAGCTGTGGAAACTTTGAATGTCCCACTGACCTCCTGCTCCACCTCCATCACCATCACCATCCAAAATCCACTGATCCTGCTGACAGTTCAGAAAATGCCAAATCTACTTACCAATCTGCTAACACTGAATCCACACTAGGTTTACCACCTCCTTCCATCTGGGGTCCTTGACATACACTCAGTCACTCCCCACACATCATGACTGAAACTGTTGCACCTTTTTGGCAAAGTCACTATTTGAAACACCTCCATTCTATCAACCTTCACCCAGCTTGGCAAATGTTATATTCCAGTAGAAGAAAAATGTAGGAGGCTACATTTGAGCAGTCAGACTTGGTCATTTTATACAAGTGACCATTCCTACCCCCACTGATAAAGTAGCTCTTGACACATTCAAGATGCAATGCAAGCAGGTCATGATGGCCATATGGGCCACCATAGATGCAACTCACCATCAGCTATAGCCCATATAGATGACCCTTATGAAGCTTTCCAAGCTCTGGAAAGGAAACACAGGGTCAACAGCAGGGTACACTGCCAGCAAAAATTACTCAGACAAGGCTGTCTGAGGTGTTCTTGGACAGTGAAGTCCAAGTTGATCTCGGTCAACCACAGTCCAAGATCAACTCAGACTTCACTGTCCAAGAACACCTTGGACAGCCTTGTCCAAGTAATTTTTGCTGGTGGTGAGAGGCCACTCTATCACACTGGAGTGGCCCAAAAACAGTCTGGTGGGGAAAGCAATAAAAATTTACAGAATTTCATGTGAAAAAAAAGTTTAACAAACTCATCTCACAACTCACTCAATTTAAATATTCACCAAGGCATGGCCCCACATCATCTTAATTCTCAAATTACTTGTTTAAACCAATCATACTATTTTATTTTATGATTCTATGAAACTCACTCTATTACAAAAATAATATTTCATTAACAAATAAGAATTACAAAACAAATACAATTTACATAAAATAATATATATATATAAAATAAAACACAGAGAAATAGAAATACTTATTGTAAAAAAAACTACTCACATTAAACAAAGGAGGATTAGTTGGCGTGAAATGATAAAACAATAAAGAATGAACTACCTAGTTCATTCTCAAACCTCATTACTTGTTTATTTCAAACAGCATTGAAAGATGTAAAATTTAAAAGTATAAACAATCCAAAAATCAATACAGGATGTATAATGATATTCAATACAATTATAAGGAATTTAAATTTAATATATAAAATAAAAGGAAGTGATAAATGAAAAGATGATTGGTTGTAAAGTTATAGAATGACTTGTTTTTTCTCAACTGATAGAGGAATTTTAATAATTTATAAACAAATTTTACAATATAAAATTTGAGTTTTTTTTAAAAAAAGAAGAAAATAAAAACAAAAATTTATAAACTTTAACAAGTAAAAATTAAAATTTTATTTTTAACAATAAGTGAAATAAACAAACCAATTGTTGATGTGAATGGACCAATACAGTTGATCCAAGTCAGTAGCAGTCCATTTTGGGTCAATCAGAAATAGTTTGACTGTTCTGGATTGATCATACAGTAAGTGATGTGAGGTAGTGTAGAGTGCTGTTGCTCAGATGTGATCAGACATTGAGTGGCCAGTAAAATAGTGTAGGTGAAGTACAAGGGAAAGCCAGTAGCAGTCTATTTTGTTTCAATTGGATGGCACAGTAGTGGAGATCAGAAATTACTTCCCCCAACTACTCCTCACTGGTAGCCCAGTGTGCCCCATGAGTTCTGGCAATTATCAGAGAAATTCCAAAGAAATTTCAAGGTTTGGTCAGCAGCAATACAAAACTAAATACTCAGACACAACTAAAATTAATTTGAGCTGCATATGTCCACACTGGAATCATTCAGAAGGTCAGGAAGTCTCCAGATATACAAAAGCAATTTCAGTAATCAGGCCCAAATATTCTTCTGAGTGCCTTCCAGGGATTTCCCCTTTCAACTAACCAAACAAAATCAAGTTGAGAGCTCCTGAGAAGTCAAAATCAAGTGCCATGCATCAAATTCCTAATATATTAAGACTCACTTTGAGTATTTTGTACCAGTCACTGTGCCCATCTGGAAAGTCCCCAATGTGAAGAGCTCTCTCAATGGATACTGTGAGTATGCACACTGTGTGATAGTACTGTTTGTATATGATGAATATTTTAGTATACCATGTAAGTTCTATGTATTATGATACATCATGTTACAGTCATGTATGTAATTTATATGTAATCTGTTAGCCAAGTGGTTTCCTCAGCTTATGCCATGGCTAAGAGCATTTGCAGTGGTGCACCTTTCTCTAACTTGAGAGGTCAGCCACCAAATTTTGCCCAAAAAACCTGTGCAGTGGCAACTCCTATTGCTAAATAATATAGGGGCTGCTTCCAACTTTTGACCTTTGACCTCCAAATTTGGGGAAATGGAGGAGATCAGCAAATCCATCCACTTGCCCAACCCCATACCCACAACACATGTGTTGACTTATCAAGCTTGATAAGTTACAAATACAAACAACATCTTATTTTATAACTATAGCAATAGTAATAAATAACTAACTATATATATATATATGAAACACACATACTCACTCAAATTGAATGTTCATCAAGGCAGCACCCAATATTTCATTTCTAAACTTACTTTAAACAAGTATATTTTATTACATAATCTTATCTTTCCTTCTTATGAACTCACATTTATTACAAATCATGTAAATCAGTAACAAGTAAAAAAGAAAAAAAAATGACAAAGTATAATATAAATACAAATATTATATAAGAAAGAAAAACAAGGAAAAAGATAAACTATAAAATAAGCAATTCAATTGATTTCCTTTTACTCTTTGAATAGTTTACAGGTTCTATTTCAAACATTTGAGAAGTAAACCACTTTGAATTTAAAAATATAAACTAAAAAGGACTTGATTCTGGTATTTTAAAAGTTATTTGATTTTAACAAAGGTTAAATAAGCAAATGGGATTGTTTATGAACACGTATGTAAGTTATAAATGAATTTTAATTTATAAATGGTTTTAAAATTTTATAAATGATTCTAATCTATAAACAAAATAAGCCATAAATGTTTCAATACTTCAAAAAATGGTTTAAAAGGTTATATAACTGATTTTTTAATTCATAAAAAGATTAAATATATATATATATATATAATTTTCAAATTTAAATGATTTGAATTTAAATATGGAGTGTCTTGGATGGATTGAATCAGTTGGATCAGTTGATTTGATTGTTTTTGGATTGGATCATTATGAATCAAACCAAACCAAGCTTGGATGGTGACAGTATACTGTAGTGTAGAGAGGGGGTGTAGATGTGAAGATGAGAGGTATGTAGAGTATGTGTAGATGTGAAGGTGGTAAATATGAATGGGTGGTGTAGTGGGTATCATGGTTGATCTTTAGTGTGGAAAGCAATAAAATTACATGATTTTAGATATAATTCAGATGTAAATGTATTTGTTTATTAAACTCATCTCACAACTCACTCAAATTAAAAATCTATTAAGGCATAGCCTCACATTATCTTGTTTCTCAAATTACTCAAAACAATCATATAATATTGGATCATATTTTTTTGATTTTATGAAACTCACATTTATTACAAAATCATATTTCATTAACAAGTAAACAATTACAAAAAAATACAATGTACATAAAATAATATACCTATATATATGATGAGAAGTACAAGCAAGGAACAGAAGATAAAATCTAAAATAAAAACTAAACTCTTTTATTTATATCATTGAAATTAGTGTTTTTTTCATAAGCAACTTTATTTTTTAAAAAAAAATGTTTATCAATGGTTTTAATAGTTATAAATGATTCTAAAATTTATGAAAGATCAACTATTGAAACAACTGAATATTTTAAACCTTGAATGATGTTGATTAAATAAAGAAATTTATAAATACTCAAAGACTCTAAAATAATAAAAAAAACAAAATCAAATCATAAAAAAATTTAATATATACAATTGAAACTGATATAAATGAATTTAGATTACTATAAAACTTCTTAAGTAGAGGATTTCAAAATAAACCTCAAAAGATTTTAAACAATTTAAAATGAACTTCAAAGATCATAAATGATTTAAAATGAACTTGAAAGAATTGATAAACAATTTTTAAATTTGAAATAAACTTAAAAAATCATAAACAGTTTGAATAGAAAGGTTTTAAGTGAATTTGAAAAAAAAGGTTTGAAGCAGTTTTAAAAATATCAATGATAGTTTGAAGTGATAAAATCTGCATATCTTGAGGTGAAGAGTGAATAACCTTGAAGTGATGAAGATATTAAGTTTGAGGTGTGAATTTTGATGTATTGAGATGGATGGATGGAAGTGCAAGTTCAGAGCAGGTGAACAGAATGATTGGGACCTAAATAAAAATTAAAATAATTAATAAAAATAAGAACAGATAGTTGACTGACTACAGTGGAAGATTTTGATTGGTTCAGAAAAGGTGTAGAACAAAAGGCAGAGGCAGAGGCCATTACTGAGATGCTCAATACTCTTGGCATCACTTGCTAATCAGGTCTGGCTGCCTCCTGACCAGAGATCTGCACCCCATGATAAGTCTTCTTCTTCAGGATGAACTTGAGACCAGGGAGTATGAGTAGTGAGAGCAGTTTGAGGGTCACACTGTCTTTGACTGAAATCAAACAGTCTGTTCTTTGTTGACTTTCTTCATTGAAATTGGGAGAGTCATTGTAGTGTCATCAATGGGTGGTACCAGAAATGAGAATGAGCAAGAGGTGATGGTAAGTCAATCAAAAGACCCCAGTGCATATGGTTGTCATTGAGTGTTGAGATTGGGTAGGTAAGAAGTGCACCTTGACAGATGGATCAGATGTGAATAGGCTTTGTAAGACAGTTGATGAAGAGCTCCAACTGAGATTGAGTTTTGAGATGAAATGACAATGGTGTGTTTTAGATTTGCTAGTCTGGGAAACCTCAATTTTCTGAAGGCTAGGGCCCAATGATGTTGTGACCTGAGGGTCACATGGTGTAAACCATACATAAGGACATAGGGGAACACCTGAGAGTATCCATCAGGTAGCCTAGCAGTTAAGACAGCCCATATATGTTGGGTCCAGATCTATTGGATCTGGTTGCTGGTTTGAATCCAGCCCCAACCATCTTTTGGACTACAATAAATGATACCTCTAATGAATCACCATGCACAGCCCCCATTTACTGGTCACTTGCCACTCAGTTCATCCAGCAAGTTCAGGGGTTTCTGAAAGAAATATCAATGAGTTTTCAAACCAACATCCATTGTGTGGTCTGGAAGACAAGTGAAGCCAATAGGTGGATTTGAAATACACTTGAGCTACATGTGTCCACACTGGAACCATGCAGAAGATCTGAAGGTTGCAGAAGCCACATGGCCAAATTCAGCAATAAGCCCAAACATTCTTCTGAATGCCTTCCAAGGCTTTCCCCCTTTAACTGAAATTAAAACCAAAAACCTTGAATGAATGTGGTTTTTGATTTTCTGACCCAGCCCATGTTGGAATGTATGGCCTTGGGTAGGTTCAGGATTCCACTGAATCTTGGACCTGCCCAAGGCCAAGCTGAATTTACTCAACCTGATCAGACCACCTCCATCTTTATCTGACTCAACTAATCTGGCTGATCCAATTGATCATCAACCCTGATCTACCTAAAACTGGTGTCTCTAATCAACTTCCATTTCAAATGTCAAATCATACCACACCCCCTGTGACATAGGTCAAGCTGGGTTTGGGTTACTATGGTGAGTGGGGTAGAGTTCCACATCAGATTTGGTTCAACCTAAACTTTTTAGAATAAAAAACAACCAAAAGTAATTGGTGAGTGTGAGACTTGGCAAGCAATTGCAAAAGATGTATAAGATGAGTGAAAAAAATAAACATGCTGGATTAGCAGTGAAATTAAATGCAGTCCATTGTCATTGTTCCCAGCTTGACCTAATCACACCTCCCTTCTAGTAAGGCTGTATGCCCCCCTGTTTGTAGTCAGATGCCAACAACTAGGGAACAATCAGAAATGGTATGAGGGAGGGAGTGATATAGGTCAAGCTGGGATTGGGTGAGTGATAAAGAGTTATAGATCAGATTTGGTTCAACCTAGAGCTTTATATCAAATAACAAGCAAAAAGTAATTGATGGGCATGAGATACAGCAAGTAATTGATGAGCATGAGATACAGCAAGCAATTGCATTAAAAGATATGTAAGATGAATGAAAAAATGAACCTACTAGATTTAGCAGTCAAGTTGAATCCAGTTGGTTTTTGAGGGTCCCAACTTTACCTAATCACACCTCCCTTGCAGTAAGGCCATATGGTTCTAGGTTTGTAGCTCAGAGTCCAACAACTAAGGAACAATCAGCAACAGTACTGAGGGAGGGTCTGATATAGGTAAGTTGGGTTGGTGATCCAGAATTAAACCTTATAATTATCATTTGATTGCTTTAAAAAAAAACTTCAATAACAAAAATTGAAAAAGAAAAAACATTAAAACAAAAGAAAAAGAAAAAACCTGAATCAATCTAAATTGATCAATTTGAATCTTTCAAAAAAAAATTAAAAAACAAGTTAGTTCAATCCAAAAAATAAATAAATATAGAGAAACAAAAATAAAAATAAATTATTGATTGATTAAAGTGATTTGATATGATCAATTAAGGTGATTTGATATGAACAGTAAAGTAATTTCATGGAGTTAAAGTGATTTGATGTGATTACACTATGTCTGTGAAGTCACTCCCAATGGGGGAGACTAACTTATTTGATTTTTTTTTTTGAATTTTGTGTCTCATTCCAGTCAACAGCAGCCAGCTTCAGGGCAAGCCTCAGACCACTACACAACACCTTCCAAGAGCTCAGGCCTCCAAATTTGGTCTGCATAGAAAGATGAAACACAGTCAAGGAGATGCTACCCTCCCCTGTTGAGTGACCTTCATGGACATGGTGTTAGTGAAAGTGATTTGATATGATTAGTTGAAGTGATTTAAAATGATTAGTTGAAGTGATTTGATATGATTTTGATTTGTTTTTGATTGATTGCAATGATTTGATATGATTAGTTAGAGTGATTCAAAAGGATTAATCAAGTGATTTGTTTTTGATTGATTTTTTTGTTGTTTTTCTGAAAGGATTTGAATGGTCTGGAGTGATGACATGGAAGGTCAGAAAGAAAAAAAAACTACAGACAAACCCAAACCCTATTTGGGGGAGATACCCAGGTAACATACCTAAATAGGGTAAAATACAGGGACAGCAACCCTATTTACAACACATAGGTGTCAACAAAACTCAAAGAAGCAGTGTGAGAGAGGCTACCCTGAGAAGGGGAGAACACCAGCAGGGGGAATTGAGTCCACTACATCACAGGGTGGGACCACACCAAAGGCAGCAGTTACCAACAACACTACAGGCAAACTGCTGACACTGTGGGGCCAGACCTGTGACATCAGCTGGTCACCCACAGTGTCAGCTAGCCAACTTCAGCCTCACCTCCAAATCAACTGTAGCATACTGTACACACCCATCTACCCCCTTACAACTGCCTTTGGGAAATTGACTTTTGGAGCAGAGTCAGACTATAAAATCCCTTGCAATGCCACAGTTGATATGGCTCATCTGACACACCAAGTACAACCATGCCACAAATTGCATCACGAGTTCTGTGGAATGTACAGAGTGTGATATATTCAGAATCCTAAGCAGAATACAGTTTGAAGCTCTTACAGATAATTTCTAACAGATTGTTTTGTCTTGATCCTGTCACCTCCTCATCATTTGGCAGAGGACTAACTGGCATGGGATCTTTGATGTGTGATATGGTAGTAAATTCAGATAGCATCTGTTTGTAATCCTGCTCTTCAGGTTCTGCTGCAACTTGGGCCCAGTGGTTTCAGATGGTACCAGGATGAAGCATCCAGCTGTTGAGTTGAGCTCTGTGGGTGTCTGTATGTGTAAATTTGATACAGCTGGGGCAAGTGCAAAGTTTCTGAATTGGTTGTTTCATGATGAGAATGGTTAAAGATTAGGGTAAGTGAAATTATGGAAGATGAGTTTTGGTGGGCACATTTGTTAGCAGTTGATAAAGGTGATATTGAGGGTTGGTTGAGGTTGTGAGGGGGTAGATGCATGTGTACAGTAGGCTATAGTTGATTTGGAGGTGAGGCTGAAGTTGGCTAGCTGATGCTGCAGGCAACCAGCTGATGTTGCAGGTCTGGCTCTGCAGCATCTGTGTGACACTGTGGCTGCAGCATCAGCAGTTTGCCCATAGTGCAAGGGTATGACAACTATGACTGGCACACCACAAAGGGGGTATTCATAGGAATTTATATCCTACCCTGAAGTTGATCAATTACACTTACACTACTCCACAGCTGAAAATCACTCAACCCACCCTGACATTAATCAATTACACTATACTACTCCACTTTTTTTTTTTGAAATGAGTTAAACAGTCTAAAAATGTGATTTGAAGGAAACTGATAAACCCAAATTGATGTTCAGGATGATTTGGAAAAAAAAAACACACAGCAAACTCACCTTGGTGGGTAGGGATAGTAGTGTTATGCTATCCATCTCATATAATTCTCATTATCATTAGCCCTCTTGAACATTTGAAATAGTTATCAGCTCCTTATCCTAATGTCTTATAAATTCTCCTTGGTCTATAACTTGTTGGAGCTGTTAGGACAGGGGAGTATTCCTAGTCTTAGTCAACAAGTTGTTTGCAGTTTAATTCCTCCCAGCATCTTAATGATAGTCTAGCTCTGTGGTGTGATTTTCTTTTGTCTGGTTACTTATAATAAAAATACAAGAGTGAGTCAGCTAAGGATTGGAAAGAAAACATAATTTTCCAATTATTGTCAAATCAAAATATCCAAATGAGACTTTGGATTCAAAGGCTAACTCATCAAGTCCACAAGAGGAGACATGCTGAGTATCATTAAGTTAGGCTTTATGAGAGATAGAGAGAAAACAAAGTATCACTGCCAGTATATTTTCATTGCATGGAAGTTTGCTATGTAACATAGCATGTCTTCATGTGATACTATGGACCATTTTTCAAGGTCCCTACCTTGGAAAATAGACCTATTGCATCACATCTTGGCCTGCTATGTGACATAGCATGCCTCTATGCGATGCAAGGTTCTTGGCAGTGTATGTGTCAGCCCTGAGGACTCCACAGACTGAATGGAGATATGTACATACATAGTGACTAGGAGGAATTGGTGTAATACATAGTGTAACATGTTTAGTACATGTCTAATAAGTGACATACATATGTAATGAGTAGTGTAACATATGTACTACATATGTAATGAGTAGTGTAACATATGTACTACATATGTAATGAGCAGTGTAACAATTAAACCACACCTCAGGCTCAGTTTCAAGAGCTTTAGATACATATATAAAGTCACCTGATGGGATTACACAAGTATCATGCATTAGATAAAGAAGTGTAAATGTAACTCAAGCAACTTGTAATAAATAAGAGATATTGTCTATCAAAAGTAAACCAGGAAGGACTAGGTTAGCCCCTTGACATGGGAAATGCCTATAGTGAAGGAAGATTGAAGAACCAGGCCAGAAAGGAGGTCCCAAATTCTTTCCTCCCCCCAGGAGGACAATCTGAACAATCAATTTAAGAATTACATACCTCAACAGCTTGAGAGACTATTAAAGTGATCCCTAAGCTTTCTTCTTTCAAGATAGTCATGGAACCATTCACCTCTGTGTGTGGTGATTATTCTATCAGAGAGAAATATCTTGAGCTATTTTTCTCTTCTTTGACTCTTAACTTTCAAGGTTCACACTACCTTGTCTTCATTGCCCCTCAACTAGGAAGCTCCTTCCTCTTGTCTTTAGGGTCCTTGAGAGGGAGCTAGTTGAGGAAGAAGACCAAAGTGTCTATGCCAGCTGAGTTAAGCCCTAAATTGGGATTCAGCCCTCTCACTGTGTCTCAAAGAAGTGGTTCTCCTGCTCACCTGGTGGATTCACAGTGCGCATTTGCCTCCTATCTTGTGTTACTAGGAGCACTTGGGAAAGAAATCCTTGGTCTCACCAAATCTTTAAAGTCAAAGAACATTCCATCAGATCACTTTTAAGTGAGAGCCCAGCCAATCAAAGCTATAATCTCATGTGAAACCTGCCCAGAATGGGCAGGCATGATTAAATGGAAGCAAAGATCAAGTCACTGCCAAGATATTTGTATTGGATGGGCCTATCTGATGTTCTATCACCCCGAGATATGCGATGCAGTGTCAGTAGGATTAGGTGCGATGGAATTACACTGCAATATGGTGTCAGAGCATTAGATACCAATAGTAATTCCATCGCACCTAATCCTACTGACACTGCATCGCATATCTTGGGGTGATAGAACATCGGATAGGCCCATCCGATACAAATATCTTGGCAGTGAGTGTTGATAGTAGTCTATGAAAATGGTCTGATCACACTTTACCCAATAAGCCAAGTTGTGTGATTTCACATTGAATTGCTAAATTGCCAACTGGCATGGTGAGTCCTCAAAGAGATCATAGCAAATGCTCCACTAAAAATCTTTCCAGGAACTTGTCAAGCAGGACATTGAGAAAAAGGTTGAGTGAGAGAAGTGAGATGAGGCAAAAAGGGAGGGTAGCCATTTTTTCTAAAGGGAATATCTGGGTACAAGGTGGCCTTTTCCTGGATGAGCATCAACTACCTTTCTGCTGATTGAGAGTCAGGTTTAAAGTGGCAAGAAATATATCAGGTGTGATGGTTGTTTAGAAAGAAAGATGAATAGGTGGTAAGTGAGTCAAATATCAGAAAAACAAAGCCCTTGACCCTCTTAGCCTCCCTGGTAAATTGATTGATGTCAGGGAGGATGGGGGTTTGGGATGGTTTGTGTGTAGATGAGAAGTGACAAAGGTGGTGTATATTTGTTGTCCACTCAAGTGACCAGTTTGCCATGAAGGGAGGCATTTTATTTTGACTCCCAGAGTTGGTTGAACCTCAGTTTGGAACAAGTTGCACTTAGCCAGCATCAATCTGGCAAAGTCTTTTTTGAGGTGCCATTGAATTGAGAGGTGAGCAAGGTGAGTTGTGGCTGAAGAATGTTTCAAAATAAGGCTTTGTCTTCTGTAGTTGGGTCATGGAAGGGAGGAGAGAGGCTGTTATTTCTGAATGAGGTGGGAAGATTGGGTCAGATGACATGTTGAACAAAGAGTGTATAAATGGGGAAAAGATGAGTAAGAGAAAGAGCCAAAGATAAAAAGTTGTGGAGGAAATTGAAGAGGGAAGAGAAAGAGAGAGAGAGAGAGGTAAGCAAAAAAAGTTCAAGATGTAGAAATAGCACTGGTGGATTTGTGAAGACCAATTGAAAGGAGAGGTAGAGAAAAGGAAGTTGAGGTGTAAAAAAAGATAAATTTTATAGCAGGCTTTGGTAGTGTGGTGATGTGGTGATGGGTCAAAGAGAGGAGAAGAGAGAGAGAGAGAGAGAATAAAAGAAGGATGATGATGGTACTCTACTGTAATGGCCTAAGCCTGGGGCAAGGTTCTCATAAAGAGGGGCAGGTTAGGTTATGACAATACATGACAATATTACCATAAGGAAGTTCAAAGCACAGAGAGAGAGAGGGCTAGTTATAGATGTACATCAAGATACAATAGGGGTTTTTACAGGTATGGTTTTGTAGCAACTGTTTACATGGATACTCGTCTATGTGTATATTGTAAATACATGTTTCACATACGACGGTCTACATGGGTACCATTTGCTTTTCTCTGTATCTTGTCAATAGATATTTTACAAAACCATTACATCTACTCGAAAGCTTCGGGTACAGTAATTGTATTTAATTCTTTCTTTGGCTTCGAGACTGCCCCTATCGAAACAAGACAGGTGATGTCGGGGATCACTTGGGACTGACAATTACAGGTAACCCTTTGGCTATCGCATCTTTGTTGATACTATCGATGGGGTATGGTCAAGACGAGCGAGGCTCGCTTTTCAAGGGCGGAGTCGAAGTCGTACGCTGGAACGCCAGAGTTATCTCGTTTTACTCTTCAAAACTTGAACGTGGACCCTCGGAGCCTGGCACCCGAGGCCTAGCTAGTGGCAGCGAGGTCGGTAACGAACGATGGCTGAGTGACTTTCATATCATGCGCCTCAGATTGACTCTTTGATAACCATAAAGGCCGGTCGTTTGGTGACCCACAAATGCCCTTTTCACTGCGCCCACGTCTCTCGAGCTGGCCTCATTATAACCGTGCTTGCCCGCCCTCTGATCCATCCCTCCATCCCATTCCCCAAATACTCATTGCTGTAAGGCTAAATAGACCTTGCCGTTCATTCTCACCTGTAGATAGCCTTGATCTTGTGCTCGTATTTCGTGTAAATAACCTTCAAAATCTCTTTACTCAAATTGTTTATAGAACGTCGATACGTTTTACACACTCCGTTCATATCATGTCTCAAACGGTGATTCACTCGATCTATCCCTGCCCGGTTTACACCATACCCCTGGAGCAGGCGACAATTGGCGCAAATGGCCTTGATGCCTCGATGAAAGTACGTTCGTATTTGGTGACGTTGCTGTCAACTAGGACCTCTGGATCAACTTGCTCACATGTCTAACCCATGCAATCTTCTGCTTATGGTCTCGTAGGCCGTCTCTCTGGAATCGGTCTCAACTGTCGCTACGAAGCCATTTTCCTGCACGGTGAACCTCCAAGAATGGTCTCCGATCTCCAGTCAACCGTCGAGCCCAGATTCCTCCACAGATCTCGAAGAACCTCGACAGCTCATGCACACGTGCAGCTCGCTAATACCCTCGCTTTTGATCGAAAATCCAGAGCAGGTGCTTTATACCTTGGAAGACAGCGAGAGAGCCCGATGAGGCTCAAAAGCGTACCAAAACTTTCTTTGTGAAGAGCCGATCATGCTGCGTACTCGGAGCGAGGCATACCAGCAAAAATACCTACGATATATGAACAAAATCGCCGGTATCGACCGAGTCGACCATCTCTCCAAAGTGTCGTTGGCATGCTTGGAGAGCTATCTCAGCCCATGCTACCATCATAATGGAATACATTTTATCAAGGCCTACCAGAAGAGAATGCGTGAAGGACAAATTAGACGCGCTCATTTTGCCGGGGGCTTACTTTTATCTCAAGTCAAGAAGGCGAAGGCTCCTAAGACTAGCGATCAAATTGAGTTGGTCACCCCAAACCTACCTCAAACTCTATTGATTGGAAATGATAAGAGTTCATCGCTTCAGGCTGGGAAAGATGTCCAAATCCAACTTACCGAACACAAATCGCATCAGTTGCTGTCAAGGCATCTGGTCTCCAGCATGCGAAGCACCCAAGCTTCCGAGCGGATGTGCCTGGACGCTTAAGTGATGTGAAAGCCAAGACTCTGTAAACATTTGATTTACTTGAAAAGGACTCTTAAAAACTTGTTTCAAAACTTTCTCTTATTGTTTTTCTTGACTGGCCCTACTCATGCCTCACCCACAGTCTCAGTCTTTTGTACATCACTGGGCCCCTTCATGTGGGATACTGCTACCGTACCATTTGAGTTGCAAAGAAGGAGAAAAGCAAAAGAAATTTGTATTATATCATATATCACACACAAATGAAAAGAAGGATACCTTTTTGTTGTACTACTAGCTGTTGGCCCTTGAGTGAAATCAGGAGAGTTCACCTCAGGCTTGACAAATAAAATCAATACAAATATAAATATAAAAAAACCTTACACCTCACACTCAAGTTCTAGAGTGAAGATAGCATACAATATAGAAGAAATATACATCCAAAAAACCATTATCTATACAAATCTTCAAAACAAACCAATGCCAAGTTACATAGTAAAGAAATCAGACCCTTTGGAAAAGGAACTGATTATAAGAAAAAGAAATTAGATTTCATGAACACTTCCAGCATTATATACTGTCCACTGGGGGACAATCAATGAACATTTTCCTCCAAGTGGGTGAAAATCATCATTGTCCCCCTAGACAATTATTGTCCCCTAGTGGACAGTATATAATGCTGGCAGTGGAAGATCCTACTTACTACATCATAAGTTAATATCTAAACAAGGATGGTCTGAGAAGTAAATTGTAAGACTTTTAGAACCATCCTAGGCAAAAGACAACCTACAGTCAAAACCAAAGAGGAAGCCACAAAAACCATGGGGGACTAGCATCTTGGACTAGCCTCAATCAGAATCCAGATAAGTGGAAAATAACTAACAGACTGATAACTGACAAGTATAAAACTCCAAGAGTGTTGAGCCAGATTTTGAAAAACACCTGAATAAAAACCTATTATTTAAAGAGTTCCTTCTATCCCTAAAAAAACTTAAGAACCTTGATCTGTCTAGTCTGTAAGACCTTTCCTCTCGACTGTCATCTCAGAGTTCCACTTATTCTCATCAAAATTCCTTTTTCTCTGTTCAGGTGAATCATATCAGCTTGCCAAACTTCATACCAAAAACTATCAGCAAAGTGAGAAACCAGGCTCAGAAAAATTTCTCTCTTAGATTCATTATCAGCTATGTCAGCCTAGCTTTAAAAGAAAGGGTGTGATAACCACAAAATTTGGGACTAGCTACTAAGGAATAGCAATCTGTGAACATCTTCACAAAGTTAAAGAGTCAAGCCTTATATGCCTCAGGCTTTGATAAAACTTAAAGATTATTGAATGTCTCTTCACTGATAATGCCTGTGGCAATTGCTCCAGGCAAGATTTAAGCAAGCACTAAATCAGTGCAGCAGGGATCAATAATCCAAAATGAAAACAGAGACAGTGTCAAAGAAATTGGTACTTGATCCAGAAACATGGCTACAAGAGATAGAAAAAGGTAAAAAAAATCTTACTGTCTTGTTTTACTTCTAGGAAGGTGTCGGCCCTGAGCATCAAGATGACATGGACTAACAAGCAAATTACAACTCATACTCAGTTTCAAGAGTAACAACAATAGAATGTACTGACACTGAGATTTATTATTTTACTAGTGGATTCTACACATGAAAGTAACCTACAGTACTTCTTACACTATCCATGATGAAGTTGTAATTGGTACTTAATACACATGTATATATGTTACATATGTAAATGTTTTTTGATAAACTCTACACCAATATATTTAGTCAAACTGCAAACAATACCAGTTGCCAATGAAGAATCACATGACAGAGCATGATCAAAGCCATTTGGCTTGAATTACTTGTACAGTAAGTATAAAGCATGTATAAAAAATAGCCACAGAAGACTCTTCAGTCTTGTTTCCTTGTGGTAAAATCTTTTGACATTTAAGCCAAAGACACCAGAACAACTGTACTAGGTAATTTGATACTATGATCAAGATAAGACACCCCAAAATCACTTGAACCATACAACTTGAAGGGTTCTCCATTGATCAAACCTGAAGCTATAAAAGGAGAGCACTCACTAGGCCTCAGAAAATTGCTAAATGAGCATTTTCTTGCTCATGATAAATCCAGATCACCACTTACCACTTCAACAAAGAAATAACTTACTGACAAAATTTCAAAGCAACATACCTTTGCTATATTCCAAGGATTATGAGCAGAGAGTTGTCTGTCTCATTTCCAGACTTCTTCAGTCATGATCACCCTTCTTTTTAGAGTTATTTGATTAATTTCTTCATTGTGTTAAATGCCTAGCTCTCTCTCTTCTTTTGATCCCTCTTAAAAAAATTTTAAATCCACCTCTTGTAGGAAAACAAGAGTCAGTAGGATTTGTTACACTTTTCTTTATGTTATAGGCATGTTGCTGATCAAGTTCTAACTTCTCAAATGCTCTGTCTCTAATTTTCACCTGGGGTTAATCAATCCCTGCTGCACAGATTTGGATTTTGCACAAATCTCACCTAGACTGATTGCCATGGCATAAGAGTTAGTGAAGAGAAAGTCAACAATTCTTGATTTCTGCCCAAGCCTTATTCAGATAAGGCTTGGCAATAAATCCTTGTGCACACATTCACCTAGATTGCTATACCTTAGTTTCCAGCTCTAAAGTTTGTGGTCATTACACACTTTTTTTAGAGCTAGGCTGACAAAGGATTTGTCAAGATTTGAGAGGAATTGTCAGGGGGAGCTTCTGTTAGGCTACCTCCTGGCTATCAAAAAGGCAGCACCAATGTCAATTGGCTGCCTTTGTCACTCAACCAAGTCTACACTGGTTCACCCAAGTGTAGACTTCAGTTAGCTGGCCTCTAAAAAGAGGATTTGGTTTATCAAAAGAAATTTTCTTTATACCTTAGGGGGGGTTTGAACCTTTGTTACTAACACCTATTGATCTTTACACTATTGAGCAGATATGTTTCTTATAGAAGATATCCTCAATGTTTTGTGTAATTGCTCAGGTTGGGTGGTTGTGTTTAAAGTTGGGGGAAAGGCCCTCTTGCTGAGCCAGGAGGGAGGCTTTATATACCTTGAGGGTTGTCCATTCCCTCACCTTTGGTCTTTGGCCTGACCTGTGGTTCTCCTTATGTTAGTACTGAGTTACCTGGTCAGCTTGTGGTTGGTTACACTTGTAACTAGACTACATGTAGGCTCCTGTCATAAGTCTACTATGCTTATGACTCTTGAAATTGAGCCTGAGTCATAGTTACTAATGTTACCTGCTTAAATTCCCATGTTACACTTCTTTATTTATATGTAATACTTATTACACAAGATTACTATATGTACTCATGACCTGTACAGTCTTTGAGACTGCTGTGCAGTCCTCAGGGCTGACAGGAATTGGATTTGAATAGTAGAGATCTAGGAATTTGGACCAAGGAAGGAATCAATTGAATAACTCTAAAACAAAGGGTGATCATGACAGAAGACTTCTAGAAATGAAACAACAACTCTACTCATAATCTTTGGAGTATAAGAGGGTTATTGCTCTGAAATATCTTGTAAGTAAGTTTTTTCTTTGGTGAGGTGGTAAGTGATGATGTGGAGTTATCACAAGCAAGAGAATGCTCTTAGCAATGTTTTGAGGCCTAGGCTTTCAATTTCTTCAATTCAGCTTGAATCAATAGAGAATTCTTGGAGTTTATTTGGATCTTTACTTGTTAATGGATCAGCTAGTAGATTTGGTCCAGCTTTTTTATTCAAATAGTAAAACATCCTCTACTCAAGGAAATAGAGAAGATGAGAAGTAGTAGTCTGTTTGTATTCTTAGAATATCAATTGTTGTACTGTTGTTTCAAATGTTCAATCAATTGACTGTTGTTGATGCCACAGACTTAAACTTGTCTATGCAATGTGTAATTTAAATAAAATTTATTAGTGATCCTTTAATGCTCTTGTGTCAGAAGCTGTCAACTCATGAATGAATAGTTCACATGACAGTTTATCAATGAAGTGTAGATATCAAATTCACATCTACTTGAGGATATGCCAGAGCTTGTGTCAATACATACAAGTGTCAATAGTAGAAACACAGTATAATTGCACATAGGGTTATCACTGGAAATTTCATTGTTTCAACTGTAGCTCCAAAACCACAATAGCTACTCAAGTGTGAAGTTCTCTAGCTGTTATAATCAAAGTATACTGTTTGTAGTATAACTAAGGAAGTATTACAGTTATTGCTTAGCTCTGAACTAAGGGTATGTATGGGTCAGTTTATCTGTAGAATCCGGTTATACAATAATATTACACTATTACAATACAGTGATGGGTTTACTTGTTAGTGTAACATACTTACCCATGTGTTACAGTATAGATTACAACTCTACAGTTTTTTTTTTTTATAAAAAAAAGTGCATTGCATTTCACAACTATTACACTCAAAATTACAGGTGTAGAACCATAGCGTAACATACATATTACATATGTAATAAGTAATGTACACATGTACACATGTAGAAACATAGTGTAACATATGTATTACAT
>MU167382.1:52659-64060 GCA_015951145.1 Cronartium quercuum f. sp. fusiforme G11
ATAGTAATTCCATCGCACCTAATCCTACTGACACTGCATCGCATATCTTGGGGTGATAGAACATCGGATAGGCCCATCCGATACAAATATCTTGGCAGTGTAGCAACTCACTCCAACTGCATTGTTGCAGTTCAGTGTGGGATCTCTAGCCAAAGGGCTAGCAAAAACTGAGTAGGCAAAAGGAATGATAGACTAAAAGCTGATAAACCAATATAGAGTTAACTAGCTTACTCTAAATAATTGCTGGGCTTCAGGGGTTTCAAAGCAAGAGTCAAGATAAAAGGGAAAATGGTGCTTTGAATCAAGCTCTGAAGACTTTGAGGGGGGTATGGTGCTCTTAGGATTTAAGAGGCTGTTTACAACTGGTGCTCCCTGTAGAAACTTTGATGCTCCCTGTGGAGACTTTAACAAACAAAACAAGCACAAACACAACACTGATTAAGCTGATGCAGACTATTCAACTTTCAACTAACTTCTCTATTCTATAAAAGTCAAACTAACAAGACAGATTAAAATTTAGAACTAGACTGATAAAATCGACTGCGAGGACTGGTAATCTGCTGACAGCTTGCTGGTCTAATTGGTATTCTTTAACCTACCCAACAACTCCGACTCTAAACCCTTAACAAGTATAATAAAACCTAGGTTAAAAATGACTTATTTTAGAATGCTTAGTGATATAGCAGTAAAGTAGATAAAAGAGTAATAGAACCAATACTGGTCTCCTTAATTGCATTTTAAGGGGCTATTTTAAGATGATTGGACCACACAACAGAAATGAATGAGCTATGAATTTTCTACTATAAGTGCTGCTTAAAAGGGAAAAAAAATGCTGACTGTTATCCTCATATAATGAAGTGATTAATTGGTGCCTTTTCTTCTTTCTGCCAAACAACCCTCCTTCTATAGCTTCAAAGCCAGGCTTGTACACTCCAAAATGAAAAAGTAGAGGGGCATGCACCCTTTTTTACCATGAGGCCTGTTCAAATTGTTAGACACTACCACTTTTTTCATGTCTTATATGGAGTTTGAATTCTGTTGCTAAGTCTTGGTAGTCTACTGGTTAGAGTGCCAGGTGTGTGATTCCTTCTTGCTCCTTCCCAGTGTTTAAATACTGTAAGTGTCTCCATTTGTTCACATGTGTACCCTCTGAATCTGCCATCTTGTGTGCCAATTTGTATATTTAATTCTAGTTAATCTTCTTTAGCCCTATTTAGTTTTTTAGTGTACCATTCTTTATCCTGATCTATTTTTCCTGGTCGTGTTCTGGCCATTTACTAGCTAATCATTTTTTTTTCTCATTTATCCTATTTTTCATATTATTACTTTATTTCATTTTATTTCTATTATTTTTATTTGGCTACACTATCATTACTACTTACAATAGCTCCAACCCCTGGTTTAGCCACCTGCACTCTCTACATTACCCAACCTAGGTCCAGTCACACCAGGCTGCCTGTATTGCCTTTCAATCACACTGACCCGGTCTGCACACACTACAATCCTTGATTCCTTCAATGCTGCCTGCTACTGTACCGTCAGAATTAGCCAATTGCTTGTGGAACCTCTTACACTACTGCTATCTCCTCATTCTATTCATCTATGACTGTTGGAATCTTGTTTTATTCATCCATGACCATCGGAATTGGCCGATTGTATTGTATCATTCATTCCTATCCATTTATTCTTTCATTTTTCTTGATTTTCTTGATTTGTTTCATTTTTTAATTTTTTTATCATTTTTAATGAAATGAAAAGTGAGTATCCTAAAAAATGTTAATGCTAAAAATGATAAAAAGAGCCTTCCTCACCACACTAGCTGGGATACCAGCACCCAATGAGCCCAACATTCACTCACCCTCAAAGCGTCTATGCTCTGCCAAAGCAAGCATCAGAACTAAACAAACTCACACCACTACTGGCAAACACTCCTAACAAACAGGTCCTAGTGGGAACGGATTCTAACCTACACCACCTCCTCTGGAACCCACCAAGCTACCTTGACACACCCAGAGAATCTGACCACCTCATCCAGTTAATGCACAGCCCCTGTTTACTGGTCACTAGCTGGCCAGGGCATCTGGTTGACCTCCATGGTTTTTCCAACAAATGTCAATCCACCATCAAATCCAGAATGGGTAGGGGAGATGCATGAGGTGTATAAACTGCATTCACTGCAAGCAGCCTGTTGAGTGGTGCAACTGCAATTCCGGATTGATTCTGCAGCAGGGTTTCTGACCTTCTGCTGCATGGTTAAGTGAATCCTATGATATTATTATGCAGCATGTACTAGGTTCTATGGTTGTCATCTATACAATAAGTGGGGGCCTGCCCCAGTCTTCAATGACATAGCCTTGGGCAAGTTCAGGATTCAGCTGAATCCCGAACCCTGGGGCCATACATTCCAGAACTCAGGCTGGATTCAAGAGTTGGCCTGAATCCCTTGAAGATTGGTTTGTGTCAAAAACTTAAAGACCAAAATTGTTCAGAGTTTTTTTGTTTAATTTCAGTCAAAGAATGAAATCCTTGGAAGGCATTCAGAAAAAAGGTTTGGGCTATGTGGCTTCTGTAACTTCCAGACCTTCTGCATAGTTCCAGTGTGGAACTTGCAGCTCATCTTCATTTTCATTCAATCTGCATTGGCTTCATTGGTCTTCCAGACCACACAATGAATGTTGGGTCGACAACTCAATGATATTTCTTTGAGAAAACTCAGAACTTGCTGGATGCCCTAGGTGGCCAGTGACCAGTGAGCCGGGGCTGTGTGGCAGCTGGGGGACTGGACCTATGCTCAGAGCCCCACATACCCACTTTCAACTTCCCAAACCCAAATCACACCAAAACACCATTGACTCACTCTGGATGTCAGACCTATGTTTGGACTGGGTGGTGAGGTGCAGAACAGACATTGAGCCTAAAAACTTGCACCTGTCTGACCACATTGCCATCATGACAGTAATTGCTATTCCAACACACACACACACCATCTACCACCCAGAGGTTCTACTGTAATTGGAAGAACCTGGATGAGGTATCCTTCCAAGTGAACCTTGACAGCAAGCTATGCCCAATACTTCCATGACTCGAAAGGAGCTAAAACACAGGCATGCAGGTGCCTTGACTGCAGCCATCACTGAAGTACTCAATGAAGTTTTTCCCCTCCTAATCTGCCCATTAACAAAACAATGGTGGGACAGGGAACTGCTGGACCCGCTGAAGGCAATGGCTTATGACTTGTGATTACCAGTGACACCAGAATCAGGCCAATAAAGATGCCAGCCTAGCAGCCACCAATGTTTTCCACAAGGCAATCAAACATGCCAAGACCTTGCACTGGCACAGCTTCCTCCATGAGCTAAATGATGCCACCCTCTGGAAGGCAGCATTGTATGCCACTAACCCTGACTTGACATCATCAACTATACTCCCTCTGGCCAAACTGGATGGCTGCCTCATCAATGATAAGGAGGAACAGGCAAATCTACTTTTCCAAGGCACTAGTGCACCTATGATCCCCTGTGACTTATGTGAGATTCAACCACCCCCAAAGCACCAACACATCCAGCTGCCTTCAAACAGAAAGGAGCTGAGGGCTCTGATTTCCATGACATAGTCAGGAAAAGCTCTGTGGTGTATACCCCCAACCAGGAAATCAAGGTTTTTTTTTTTTTTTTAAATTGAAAAGTTTTACATGCGATACCTCCTCTAATATGAGTAAAAACAACATGAAAGTAGGAAAAGGACTTGGGTCTACAACTGTAACTAGTTGTAGGGTATGACAGGTTGGGTGGTGTTTCGAGTTAGGGTTCAGCTACTTGTAGCATTCCAGCGGGCGGTGATATGGGCATACAGAGAAGGAAAGAGAGAGAGATGAAAAAATTCAAAAGGCATAGGAAAAAGAGAGAGGGATGAACAATGATGAGTTGGCTCGCAGGGAACTAAGCAGGGAGGTGCTTTGGCTTTCTTGTACGAACTAGGGGGGGCCAGTCCTGCAGGAAATCAAGGTGGCAGGGGAGACTCACCCATCTCACCCACTCATGTCTTGACTTTTGGCCTCTTCCCTGCTCGGTGGCTAGAGGCAAAATCTGTCATTCTCAAAAAGCTGGGTAAACTGGCTTATGCCCAGATGAATGTGTATTTCCCTTTAGCTCTTTGCACAGTTGTCTAGGTAAAGTAATCAAGGCTGGGATGGCTGATAGACTCAAAATCCATGCCAAAAAACATCACCTGCTCCTAGATGGACAGTACAGGGGCAGATTGCAGTGCTTGACTCAATGCACTGACTCAACTGACCACCTGGACAAAGAATCAGTGGACCAAGAGGAAAGTTGTGGGCATTGGTTTTTTGTGAAAATCAAAGCAGCCTTCCTGACTGTCAACCCAGCATGATTAATGATACCCTTGCCAAGATGGGCTTCTGCCCTCAGCTAATCAAGTTTGTACACAACTATCCTAGACACTGATCAACTACCATCTCATTTGGCAATTACAAGTCTGCCAAAGATGCTAGAAACCAGTTTACCCCAAGGATCACTGTTCTCAGTTATCCTCTACATCCTCTATAACTTTTGACTACTAACACAATCTGAAGATATGATTGACACCATACCCTTAGGATTCATAGACAATGTGGCTTTTGCAACAGCCCACCTCACCTTTGATGGGGTCCAACAGAACCTCCCCACCCTTGCCAATAGGGATCTGCAGTGGGAAAAGTCAATGGATATTGCTGACAAACCAGGCCCTGCCCATGGTCACCCTAACCCCACAGCTCATCATTAAGTGGCTGGGGGTCTTCCTTGATACCAAGCTCCTTTTCAGCCACAATGGCCAAGTCCTTGCCAAGTGAGGTACAAAGGTTGCTTTGCACCTAGGCCAGATCCCAAGGACAGGCTGGGGTACACTACTTAAACTCTTCACATGCCTAAGTATCTGTCTTAGTCACAGCCCCCATTTACTGGTCACTGCCCACCCAGGGCATCTGGTTGACCCCCATGATTTCTATAATAAAATCTGGATCCACCCTCAAATTCAGCATGGGTGGGGGAAATGCATCAGCTGCATAAACAACAGTAACTGCATGCAGTCTGCTGAGTGGTGCAACCACAATTCCAGATTAATTCTGCAGCAGGTTCTCTGACCTTCATCCAACTGGTAAAGTAAGTTCTATAATATTCCTATGCAAGATACACTGGGTTCTGTGGTTGTCCTCTATACAATCAGTGGGGACCTGCCTGAGTCTTCAAATGTATGGCCTTGGGCAGGTTCAGGATTCAGCTGAATCTTGGACCTGCCCAAGTCCAGCACTGATGATTGTGTTGTAATTTTTTTCATCTTTTGACTGATTGATCAAAATTGATCTAGGTACACACCTCATCATTTCAACCACCTTCACTCACCTCCACCACCCCCTCACTACCCCCCTACCCACCAAGGTGAGTTTGCTGGTTTTTTTATTTTATTTTATTGTATTATCACACCATCCTGAACATTGATCTGAGTTGATCTGTTTCCTTTAAATCACAATTTTAGACTGTTAAACCTATTTCAAAAACAAATGTGTAGTGTAGTGTAAGTGTTCAACTTCAGGGTGGGATATGAACTTGTATAAATAAGCCTTTGAGATATGCCAGTCACAGCTGTCATAACCTAGTTGGTAACTGCTACCTTTGGTGTGGTCTTACTCTGTGATATAATGGGTTCAATTACCCTTGTTGGTGGTTTTCCCTTTCCAAGGTGGCCTCTCACACACTGCCTCCTTGCTTTTTGTTCACACCTGTATGTGTGTAACTAGGGTTGTGCTCCCTAAATTACCTGATTTGGGTTATCTCCCCCAAATTGGGTTTGGGTTTGTCCCAGGGGTTTTAATTTTGTCACCTTCCACATCATCACTCCAGACCTTCAAATCATTTCAAAATAAACAACAAAAAAATCCCTTCAATCAATCAAAAACAAATCACTTTAACTCATCATTTCAAATCACTCTGACTAATCATATTCAATCACTACAATCAATCAACTAATTATATCAAATCACTTCAACCAATCATTTTAAATCACTTCAACTGATCATATTTCACTATCACATAAAATCAAATCCTTTGATCAATTGACAACAAATCACTTTTACCAATCATTCCAAATCACTTCAACTAATCAGATGAAATCACCTTAAGTAATCATATCAAATCCAATCTCACTAATCATTTTAAATGACCTTCACTAATCATATCAAATCAATTCAATCAAGCAAATTTTCGTTTTTAGTTTTATCTTTGTTTCATGTTTTTTCTTTAATTGCTTAAGTTTGTATCTTGTCTGGAATGAACTCACTTTTTTTTTTTTAATTTTTTTTGAAATGATCCAAATTGAGAAATTTAGATTGATTCAGGTTTTTTCTTTTTTCTTTTTCCTTTTTCCTTTTCTTTCAATCATTTTTCTTTAGCATTTTTTTTTATTGATGCATTTTCTTAATCAATCCAATGATATTTATTAGGTTCAAGGTCTGGACCAACCACCTGATCCCAGCTTGACCTATAATCACTCCTTCCCTCAGTCTGTGTTGATCCTCCCTTGGTTGTTGGCCTCTGGCTATAAACCTGGGACATAATCCTTACTGCAAGGAAGGTGTGATTAGGTCAAGCTGGGAATACCAACAAAGGACTGGATTTAACTCAACTCTGAATCTGGTATGTTTATTTGTTTCATCTTACACATCCTTGGCAATTGCTTGCTGACTCTCACACTCAGCAATTGCTTTTTCCTTGCTTTGTATTCATAAAGAATTCGGTTGTGAAAATGTCTAAATGTTTGGGAACACCTATGTTGGATGTGTGTGTGCATGTGAGTAAGTATGAGCCAGTCCCTGCCTACAAGGCTCTTGTCTGATGAAAGATGAATAGGCAAGAGACACTTGGGGCTCAGTGAGCAGAGTGCATGATCAAAGGATTAAACAAGAAACAATGTAGCCTGAAATTGAGGAGAAAAAGAGAAATGAAAGAGAAGAATGAAACAAGAGGTTCAGGAAAATCATTTTTTACTATTATTGTGCATAAAGTTGAGGGGAGATACTTTCTCTTTCCAGAGATGAGCAGAGAAAAAGTTGCCTTTTTGCCACACTGCCTAACATATATATGTACTGATTGATGGAGCTTGGTCAGGGCTGTTGGACAGACTCATTCCAGCTGATTTGATGGAGGAAGTGAAAGGTGAGTGGCTCTTTTCAGTATACACACATGAGCCAGCTTATCTCAGTTGATTCAGAAGGATTGATGCCTCTTTCCTGGGTAAACAGAGCTTGTTCATTAGCTGGGAATTCAATGATATTGGCAAAGATTTGAGTCTATTTGTATTGTAGGCTTGTGAGGTGTTAGCTAAGATCTTCATTAAATATGAGGTCAATTGGATATTAACAGGTTAAACCAAATCTGATGGGGAACTCTACCCCACCCAAGGTGACCCAAACCCAGCTTGACCTATGTCACACTGAAGGGGGTGTGGCATGTTTTGACATTTGAAATGGAAGTTGATTAGAGACACCAGTCTTGGGTAGATCAGGGTTGGTGATCCATTGGATCAGTTGGATCAGTTGGGTCAGATCAAGATGGAGGTGGGTCTGATCAGGTTGAGTAAATTCCTTGGCCTTGGGCAGGTCCAAGATTCAGTGGAATTCTGAACCTGCCCAAGGACATACATTGCAGATGGGCTGGGTCAGAAAATCAAGAACCACATTCATTCAAGGTTTTTGGCTTTATTTTCAGTTAAAGGGGGAAAGCCTTGGAAGGCATTCAGAAGAATGTTTGGGCTTATTGCTGAATTTGGCTATGTGGCTTTTGCAACCTTGAGACCTTCTGCATGGTTCCAGTGTGGGACACATGTAGCTCAACTGTATTTCAAATCCACCTATTGGCTTCACTTGTCTTCCAGACTACACAATGGATGTTGGTTTGAAAACTCACTGATATTTGTTTGAGAAACCCCTGGCTTGCTGGATGCACTGGGTGGTGAGTGACCAGTAAATGGGGGCTGTGAGTACACTCCAGAACCAACTATACATGGTGGTCATTTGGCCAAATTTGCACTAACACATCAACTGTGCAGGTGCTTCAGTGTGTAGACAACATCACACAGGAACTTGCTCTGGGAACCCTTTAAAATTACCTCCTCATCTTTTGCAAGCATGACACTTGTTCAGCATCTGCCCTTGACTCACCAAACTTAAACCCAGTGTGGCATGTCTACTCTCACACTTCCTGACTCAAAAGCAGGCCCACTGGCCTGCCAAGCTAGGGATACTCCCAGAAAGCAACTGCCAACACCTATCCACCACCTCTTCCACACTCTGACCTCTGTCCTGTCTCAAGTCACTGGCCCACTGGAAATCATTGACCTGACAGACATGTGTGGTTGGCCTCACCAGATTGCACAAGCTAGCAGCAAAGACTAAGGAGGTGTGACTCCTTGTCACACAAAATCACCACCAAATGCCCCTTGGCAGACCCAAGATGCACCAGTGCCTTCCCAGATGAATCCCTGATCCCTGAAAATGGAGTGGGTGGCAATGGTTCTCCCAAAAACAAACACATCAGTCTCCCTGTGCCTGGGATGGGCATGGACCACACAGTTCATGAGCCAAGCTGGTTGGAATCTAACTTTTGACCAAGATGCCCCACCAGCAGCTGACTGCCTTCAGCTCCAGGTTCAATCTGTTTGTAGAAAACTGACTGGCTATTTTGGCCCTCACCCAATGCCCATGAACCACACCTGGCCTTCACCTACATAAATTAGCCCAAACAGCCCATCTACAACCTACTTGACCACCACCCCTTCACCAACCTCAACCTCATCTGGTGCCCTGCACATGTGGGCATAGAAGGCAACCAAACAGCCTGACTTGCCACTGCACAGCCACCATCAACACCCCACCTACTGATCAGTGTCTCTTTGGTAAGGCAGCTCATCATAGCTAAGTACAAGCAAGCATGCTTGTTGCCCCCTGCCCCAGCTGACATCTGGCACCTGCAATGCACTCATAACTCAAATGGAAGTCTAGCAAGCTCTGGAAGAGCTGCTAAGACCTGAATTGTTGAATAGCCCAATAGGGCTAATCCACTCACCACTTAACTATCTGCACAGAATTGATGCCATCAACTTTCCAGATTGTGAGCTGTGTTGCCAACCCAAAACCACAGAACACTTTATCTTCCTGTTTCAACAGTACCATGGGATTTGGTGGGACCTTGTCACAGAGCTCCAATGCTTAAAAGTCCTGCAGCACCATCACAACATCCCTACTGACCCTTGGGCTCAAGGCCTTGGCAACCTACATCCAACAATCCTACTGTTTTTACTGGGCAAGGCACCTAAGAAAACTACTGGCAGATCCACACAACAGAATGGGATGACAACAGCATAACCCACCTCAACCACAACCTCTCTCAAACCCTCCCCTTTGATACCTACCCACCTCACACCCTACACTCCTGACACCCCATAAACACTGACTTCCTCCCACTATCTACCCAATCTACCCCTCTGACAATTACCTTAACACCACCACAACAACTATCACCTATCCTCCCCACTTCCTCACTTCTCTTATTTTTTCTCTTTCACTTTCTTTGGGCATACTTTCCACTTTCTCTCTCCCAGTAGAGCCAGAGGGAGCCAAAGCCACCTGATATTTGCTGGGGGAAGCCAGGATCTTCCATCTCCCTTACTTGAACCAAAAGAGGTCAGACCAACCCACCACAGGGACATCCCTGTGCCTAAGAAAGCCTGCCCAGCTTTGCCCATCTGGCATAGTAGGACTGGCTCCCCCTAAGCTTGTTGAAGAATGCCAAGGTGCCATCCTAGCCCCCCATGGACAACATCTCTCAATATTTTTCTTTCTCTTTCTTTTGCCTAAACCAATCAATCTCTTCTCTTCCTTTCTCTTCCTATTCTTCTTTTCTCTGCTATGCCAAAAACACTACCCATTGTAATGCTATTAGTAGCCACACCCCAACATGTATTTGCTTTCAACCCAACCTATCTCACTGCCTGTTACAGTCATAGATCTAAATTTTCATTTTCCAGTGTTGATTTTACTCTTATAAGAGGAAGTATTGCACTAAACTTTTTTTTTTTTTGGAAAAAAAAAAGAGTTAGTAGGATTTTTTACCCATTTCTATATATTATAGGGTGTGTTTCTGGATCAAGACTGATTGCTTGAACATGCTATTTCTATTATCCACCCTGGGTTAATCAATCCCTGCTGTACTGCTTGGTGTTTGCTTAATCTCATATCAGCCCTTGATTATTTGAGAAGTACCATGGAGCTGCAGCTATCAATATAAATATATTCTTACTACACCTCATAGCTCAGTTTTGAGAGAGGTAACTGAGAATTCACTGTCAAACTGAATTAAAACTATATATTACAGCATGAATACAGGTAGAGTGACCTGCTGTAAACCATACACTCAAAATGTAATAACATACAAGATGTTATGTACTATAAAGCAAAAACATAGTAAACCTTTTTGCCTTATAATGAGTATGCTCATAAAGAATGAAGGGTAAAAGTATAACAGAAGGATCTGGCCTCCTCTACAGGAGGAGGAAGATCTGCATCATTAGAATAAAATTCAACTGTCTGAATAACTATAAAAGAGATTCTGAACTTTCCACTTATTAGAGAAATTCTAATCATCAACTACTACAAGAAGCCCATTGATATATTCTCATCTCAAGAAAGTCTTCATCTTTTTATATTCATCAGTCAATTTATTCTTTTTGGCTGTTCAGGTGCAAAGCTAGAACCTTTCCGCACTACTTATCATCTATTCTTGCTGAGGGGTTCTCAATATTTGAGATGATAAGTAGAGGATAAACTCTGAGGCTGGATTGACCACTACATAGTTGCAAGGTAAGGATTTCATCACTGGACTACTGATATCTAGTTAGCATAGATTAGTCCAGTGCCCATGGCATTCAGAATAGTCTATAAACCCATTTTCCTTCCTGGCCTTTGTGCCTATAACTAATTCCACCAATTTCTAGTGAGGTATCTTGCCTGACAGAAGCAAGGTGCTCCATCTCACCTAGAGTGATTGCCACAACTACTAAGAGTCAGGAAATTAAATTATTCTTGATTTCTGTCAAAGCCTGATAGAATCAGATAAGGCTTGACTATCAATCTTTATGAACATGTTACCTAGATTGCTATTCCTTAATAGCTAGTTCTACTAGAGTTTATGGTTATTACATCCCTTCTTTTAGAGCTAAGCTGACATCTACCCATTCATTAGACTCAACCTGATCTGGTGGTGCCTGGAACCTGCATGCATTGAAGGGAAGGAGATGACCAATGAATGAGGTGGAAGTGGCCAACCCCCCCCCCCCCCCCCCCCCCCCCCCC
>MU167383.1:18940-35890 GCA_015951145.1 Cronartium quercuum f. sp. fusiforme G11
GGGCTTGAGCCCTTGGGCCACCACCCCCCAGACACTAAGGCACTGGATTTGAGAGGGATTCTGAGGTGATTTCAAACATGACACCGTGTGCTCTCGTCGACGAGTCACCTTCATATGGACAGGGTGTAAGGGGTACAGGTTGAGGGAGTAGGGAAGATATGATGATTAAATAAAGGAGGGAAAAAAAAAGCTTCACACAATTAATAATACTTATAACACTATACCAACAATAATCTAAACATTTAATCTCTGACATACATACCTACCTACCTACCTACCTACCTACCTACCTACCTAAAAAGCATTTTTCTAAAATCTTGACCATCTCATCTCCTAACTCTCCTTCTACTGTATAATTTTCAATAGCTTGTAAAATCTTCATCACTTCTTCCTTCTTTGGTCCACCTTCAGTTTTCCAATTAGTTACTTGATCATTTATATATGGTCTATCAAAATCAAGTACACAATCGACCTATTCCATACACAATCACCCAATTTTATTTATTATTTTTTTTTTTTCGGTATTTTAACTCTCAGAGCGTTTTTTTTTTTTTTTTTTTTTTTTTTTTTTTTTTTTTTTTTTTTTTTTTTTTTTTTCAAGAGGACATGAGAAATATATAAATAAGATGTAACTGACCGAGTTTAACGATTGATGGTCTGATGGATCTCGAAAAATGATTGATTCACAACGTTCAATGACTGGTACTGTAGCAGTCCTAGTCCATAATTGAATATGACGCGAATCTGATAATCTGACCTGAAAAAAAAAAATCACATATCCCTCAACACCCTTTTTTTTTCTCCTTGATCTTTCACATAGCGTACTGAAGAGTAGAGAAGCTTACTTGAGCAGCAGAGATGAGAAGAACTGATCGAAAACAGTGACGAACAAAAAGTGAGTGCGAGAGTGGTTGAGAAGCGATAAGGAGGCAATTGGAGAGGTTTGAGAGTGTCAAAGTGACGAGAGAGGTCAAGTTACGAAGATCGATGATCGAGTGTGTTAGAGGACCGATCGTCAGAGCTGTGGTGGTCTGAGAAGCAGGAGGACGAAGCAGGCACGGTTTTTGAATCGATCCTGTTGGGTTTGTCAAATGGGTGACAGCAGATGATGATGCTGGTATTGTTGTTGTTGTTGTTGTTGTTGGCGATTTGACTGCTACGGTTTGTCGATTGAACGCGAATTTTGTTTTGTTCGGGGTTGGAGATAAATCTGATGAAACACTAGAGAGTTGATCTGTGCATTTTCTGAGATGGTAAGACGGAAGCCTCGTCGGATGGTCTGCCAAAAGTTGATGTAGGTTGGCGAGTTTGGAAGGCGTTGGTGCGTGTTTATAGTCTGACCATAAGGAAACGTAGCAAAGGGTCAGATGGGCACGTGACGTAACCAAGATTGGAGAGGTGATGATCTTGAGAGTTTACGTGCGAGTTCAGTAGCGAATCGGGCGAGGAACGCTTGATTTTCATTTTCATTTTCATTCATCGACATCTCGTCAGTTGACTCAAAATAAATAAACATTTCATGCCACGCACTTATAGCATAGCTGCACTGGGTGTCACTGACCTGTCCGATCTGGTCTCAATCACTGTCACTCACCTGTCTACGGTCCCGCCCACCTCTCTCTGCACTTTTGGGCGCGTCCCCGATCACTCTCCATCAGCTCAACAACCTCAAATTTCCTCGCCATGTCCCTCTTCACCCAACAACAATCTTCAGCCCCGTCAGCACCCTTCCCCTCACAGCTAAACCACAACCATGAATAGCTGAACTCTTTTCGCTTTGTTCTTTTTGTTTATTCTCTGGCAGAAAAACCTCCATCTTTTCCTCTACTTCTACCAGTAAGTTCTCTTCTCATCTCTCCCAATTTAACCTGACTAACTCGCGTAACAATTGGTGAACCTAGATTCCCCAGGAGGTCTCTTCAGTCCACAGGCCACACTCCAGACGTCTTCCCCAGCCAATCTCTTCGCGCCACCAGCTACACCCAAACCTTCCCTCTTCGGCGCCACCGCTCCTGCTTCTGCTCCCTCTGGTGGACTTTTTGGAAACAACGCTGCATCCGGCACGCCACAGACAGGTGGATTATTTGGATCCGGGTCCTCAGCTCAGCCTGCTACAGGCGGTCTCTTTGGATCAAGCACTACTCCGGCCACAGGATCACTCTTCGGGTCTTCTAATACGCCTCAAACTCAGCCCCAACAAGCTACGGGGGGGCTCTTTGGATCAACTACCACCCCTGCCACAGGTTCGCTTTTCGGTTCTACGAATCAGTCTCAGTCTCAGCCCCAGCAGACGACGGCCGGGCTCTTTGGATCTTCAACTCCTCAACCTCAGCAGCAGCAGCAGCAGACGACGGGCGGGCTTTTTGGATCGTCAATTTCTCAACCTACACAGGCCACGGGAAGTGGTGGTCTCTTCGGATCAACAAGTACGCCTACGGCTACCGGTACCAGCGGTGGGCTCTTTGGATCTTCCACCACTCCTTCTCAGCAGCCAAGCGGGGGCCTGTTTGGTTCTTCTAACACCCAACCTACTGGTGGACTTTTTGGTAACTCATCTGTTGGCGGAACAAATAACAATAGTTTGTTTGGCCCTAAACCTGTCACCGCTACAACAAATCAACAATCTTTATTCGGAGCCTCAACAAACACGGTCACAAACTCGTATGTTTACTCTGATCAGTTTTTTAATGACTTTATACTGATGTGAGTGAGTGGAATAAGGAACGTGGCTAGCACGAGTGGAACTTTACTACGAACGACGCGCTTTAATGACCTACCAGACGATGTAAAACGGCAACTGGAATCACTAGAGTACGCGACCTCTCTTCCTCGAGTTTGGAGTGGAGATAGATTTTGATATTTGTTTGGACAATAAAAAATAAAAAAAAATAAAAAAAAGTGGGATGATCCAGAATCAGTGTCGGTTGGCAGACACTATCAAGGCAACTGAACTCGGACGTGAGATTAACGATGGCACGATTCTCTTACGTCAACTTAAGACTGTAAAAAGCCCACTTTTCTCACTTCATCCTACCAACACTCTAACATCAATTCATCTATACAGGATATGCATAGTACGAGCGCACTCGTTGATGAATCTGCAACTAGTCTTGAGCGACTCAGGAAATCTGTAGATAGTGACGTGGCAGATGTACTAAGGCTTGGAACTGGTACCGGGCTAGCAAAATTTCAACTAGATTACTTTTTACGAATGACTGCTAAACTTGAAGATCGTATGAAGGATTATGAACAAACTTTAGAATTTGTCGAAATTCAACTAAAAGGGCTTGCTGATCGTCCTAATCCTGCTGGTCAGTCTTTCTCTTTCTATTTTTTGTTTTTCATTTTTTTATCAGTGGTTTTTCATTTATTTATTTTTTTGGCTAAAACGAGTTGGGAGGTCTGCGTATGTTTCTTTTTTTTTTAGCTATCGTACCAGCAATTAAGGCTCAGTATGGAACTTTTATGGTATTGGCTGATCGAGTAGCAGCTTTAGTGGAACGGTTGAGGCTTTTGAAGGAAGGTTTTAGGGAGATCTGGAGGCATCAGACTGGGTCCGTCCAGGATCCGTTTGGGGGTTCAATTGAAGGTGCTTGAGTGAGAGATAGTTTTTTTGAGACACTAGTGGGGGTGAAAAAAAAAAGAAAGAAGGATCCTAATGAAATATCTTGGAAACTTGCTTGAGTTGATGGCTCAAGATATTGTCAACCGAGTGTGCTGGTGCGTGTGAGGAGCTTCGAATGCGCGTAACGGAGGTCGCTGGGTGGTACAAAGTAATCTCAAGGTATATATAATCAAGATTGAAGCATAGAGAGAGAGAGAGAGAGAGAGAGAAAAGTTTTGAGCGTGACAACAAAAACTCAGTGTTCGAGGCTCTCTCTTACAATAGACAGACATTCCTCTCAGATTATGGGTCATAAGAATTTGATTAAAACAAAACAGTAAAGTTTGAGTTGTGGGCCACCTTTAATAGTACTTACATAAGTATAGTGTTTACTCTCTTTCAGTTTTTTTATCTTTTATTAAAGCTCTGCAGCTAAGTAAGTACTTACTTACATCCTCAATCACTTGGATCAAGATATTCAAGGCATTAAATACTCCAAAGGAAAAAAATAAGAAATTTATTTATTTATTTGCTTTTTTTTTTAAAAATAAATAGATCAAAACTCAATCACGTAATTTGGTTTCAATTTGGGTTTCAAACCCCCAAGTTTGCCTAAGAGTTGTATTATATATATATATATTCGTTTTAGGTAGGATGGGGTTACATATTGACATTGGTATATCTTGAGCACCGGTGAATTTGGAACTCAGGAGAAGGAGACGTGGTAAGAAGAATTCTGACTTGCAATTCACTTTTAGTTGCACGACGGTGATGGTACCAGCAGCCCGTGTAGTAGCACACATTTTCACTCCTCAATGCATTCGGAGGGAGTTTGAAAAGTAAGACAGTCTCAGCACCAAATTTTTGTGAGTTCATGAATGATATGATATTTTGACCATTTCCTCAATTTCATCTTCCTCACATAAGATAAAAATAAAGTTAGCAACCAACAATGAATTTTTTAAGGGATAACTCAAATGGTTAAAGATCCGACGAGTTAACTAGAGATATAATACAATGCGATACACTTTCTAAGAACAAAGAAAGGAAAGTATACATATATTTCGATTCGAGTGAGTTTTTAATAGATTTTGAAATTTCAAAACTAAAAAAGTCATAAGAATTTGCTTCAACTCAAGAAGAGCTCTAAAATCTTTTCTTTTGATCATAGAAGAGGCTACCGAGGTAACTGAGATTGAATAAAGAACCATCGTACCAGCCGGATACCTTTCAGTTAGTTTCTAATTCTTATAAACAAAAAAATAATAATATAAAGGTATATCAATTTTAAATACTCACCCTTGACTACCGAATAAAGCACCGAGACCGATAACTGTAGCGCTAACAATTCTACGATCCCAATGAGGTTTATCCCAATTTTTAAATGCCACAAAACCTACACCAGTTAAAACACTTAAATTAAGAATAGTCATTAAACCAAATTGTATAGAAGGTTTCTCTAATTCTCTTTTAGCTTTCTTTGATACTTTATCAAGTTTTTCAGCTGGTCTCTTAGTTCGATTATGATTATGATTATTATGGCTTGATTTTTTATTTGATAGATTCTTTTCTTCATCTGTTTCTTTACTTTCCGTTACCGATCTATCGAGGTCTTCTTCAAATTGAGACTTTCCTGACCAATCTGCTGGTACAGCTAAATTATCAAAACGTTGGAATTTTCATCAAAAAATGAATGAGCTCTTTGTAGTAAGAAATTTATAAGAAAAAGAGAGAAAGAGGATGGACTAAACTGTTGATCTTGCTATCTACATCTGGCCGCGAGGTTTGATTAGCGTGACCACTAGCGATGTCGTCAGTTGGACCCTCTAAGAGGCCTGGGTCTGGTTTTGGCTGATCAGCAACCGGGAGCGTGTTGGAGGCAGCGACAGAAGCGTAGCTAATAACAAAGTCGTTCGTCAGTACGATATGAACAGAAATGGGGAGAGAGTTTTTAATTGAAAATGTATATGAAGTACCTCATATTTAGATATCGATTTGGCTTGGGAGGTAGTCTTGATGTTTTGTGTGATCACTGTCAGTAACGAAGGGGAGAGGGAAGGGAATGAACCCGTAAACTGATGTAGGACAGTTCCTGGTTGGTACTTTGGTGGTAGTGTGACGTTCCAAAAATGGTACACGAAATCGATTTTGTCCGGATTTGATTCAGGTTCACGATCGAAATTCTGAACACGTAAAACCGGAAACGTTGGAGATCGGTGAACCGTCATGACGTCATCTCTCGCCTTCATTTCACATGCTGTAACACAATTGTGAATGCTCTGGATGCTGGTTTGGGGAGCCTCAAGACAAAGAGAGTCCTGGCTATGAAATGAATCAAGACAATCTTGAGTACTCAGTGTAAGATATTGTACTGATACTCTAGAGTTGCTATAGTCGTGCTTTGTTCATATATGAACCTTATTGGAGAAGGGATATATTGGATGTTTCCAATATATGCCCAGGGGACCCAAGGGAAACTTGCAGTGGCATAGTTGATCTAGGGCATGTGTGGAGCAGAGCAAAAATATGGGTAGAGTTTGAACAAACCAGCTAGGGAAAGTTGGCAATCCTAAATCTTAGCAGTTATAGCTATTTTTTTTTTTTTTTTTTTGGTGACCACTTATTACTTGGGGACTTGGTCACAAATTTCATGTCTATTGTGGCCAAAGTTTATGGTAGAAAACTCAAAGTGTGTTGGGCCAAGCGCGTTGGATGTCATTTGAAATTTGGGAGACAGGATTGATACTTATTTCTTTGGAGGACTCTGAGACGTGACCAAATGACGTACATTAAATACCTTGGTTGTAAAAATTCAAGTATCACAGTCTGCTTTACTTGAAATGGTACTCAGGTTATGATTTCAGCATCCACAACTTAATTTGGATTAGGGGTCCTTAACGCCTGGGGGTAACAAAGCTGCCCTGGGCCTTGTGTTTTTATTTTTCAAAACAAGCGGGAAGAAGCAAGCTTCTCAAAAACAGCTGCATCAAAAAAAAAATTGACCAATTATGCACGAACATTTAGCAGCGACTGACGGCCCCCGGGCATGCGTTGGTCGCACAGAAGTTGCCCCTTAGTGTAGACCTTTCTTCCAATCCATTGTCCATTTTTGGGTAGCATTCATTTTGGTAACTGTATGATGACCTATCTCAAACTCAACCTCTCACACTTTTTCCAACAAGACCTAATAAAGCTATCATTCCGCACACAATCCTGAAAATTTGATTCTTTTTGAACCATTTGTATATTGAGAGAAAAAAAAAAATCCTGAAGAATAACCATGTTGCAAATCTACGTATGCAATGTCACTCTTGGACAATGTGGAATTAAATGAACAAAGGAGTATGCCAAAAAGGAAAAAAAAAAAAATGCAAAGATATCTTTTTTTTGTTACTTCTTAGATTTTCCTGTTTTCCTGTTCCTTGCAACATTGGTTTTAGTGCCATTATCTGATAATTTAGTACCGCTGTCGCTTTCACGTTTTTCAAGCTGACTTTCTTCTGTTTCAACAACCGCTTCACTTACTGGCTCGATAGATGGAGGTGGATTACTCTTGGGTAAGAAAGGTGTCAAAAATTTTAGGACGGTAGCTGGAATAAAAGTGTTTTTGAAAGAGGGAATAGTGGCTGCAGAATTGTTTAAAGGTAGTTCTGTGGATTAAGTCAAATGTATTCAAAAGAAAATAAATTGTTTTCTCAACTCATTAGCATAGATTGGGGTTGAAAATGTTCGATGTAGTTTTTAAAGTCCTGAAAAAAAAAAAACACAGACGAACCAGTTCCATCTTCTGTTACGATCCAAACTGAATCACCTTCGACTACCATTTCAATTAATCCAGCTTTTCCAATATCACCACCATTAACTCCCGCTTGCTTTTGTCGACGTCGTTGTTGTCTACTAGTCGGTCCTGCAAATTCTGGTTCGTCTCCAGCTACTCCATTTTCTCCTACAGCCAGACTTTTTCCAATTGAGATTTTAACTTTTTTCCTTGCAAGTTGTTTTGAAGAGTTTTCTTTTTTATCTAAAGTTGTTGAAGATTTTTCACTATTAGATTGAATACCTTTAGGTCCATAAGCTGCTTGCTTTGCGGCTATTTGAAATCTAGAAATAAACAAGGTTGTTTATATCAGTAATTCAACTTTTGAATAAAATAAGAAGTTAAAAATACTTTTTGATTCTTGATAATTCGGAACGATAATGAACGTGTTGAATACCGTATTGTACTAGAGTAATCACACTTGCGAGAAAGATCAAGACAAAACCAAGACCGGGTTGCCATCGAGAATACATATCTAAACGAAAAAAAAAAACGCGAATAGATCAACATTTTTTAATTCCGTGATATGAAAGATATGGATTGATTGATTTTTTTGATATTTGAAAGTCTCACATCCAGTTCCTTTCCATTTTGGTACACCATTATCATGAAAAAAGTTATATCGTTCTCTTTTTTCTTGATCCCTAAGTATAGCCGTAATCACACCTAATCTAGCAAATCTAGCCTCGATATTTTTGACGTTACGGTTTTTATCGGGACTATTAAAAAACAATTTTATAAACATCGATTTTGTCTGCAAAATTGGGTATATATTATATGAGATTTCGATTTCAAACTTACTGTAATTCAAGTGATCTTTTACGAGCAGCTTTGTTAATTTCAGGTAAAGTAGCGGATTTGGTAATGTTCAAGAAAGTATCTAAGAAAGCCAATGACACATATTAACCAAAAACAAAAACATTAGTTAAGGTCCTTATACGGTACCTTTCTAGACAAACAAAAATGTAAGTGAGGAATTTAATCTCACTTACAAAATGTTGTACCCTTCCCTTCAGAAGCTTCGAGTGCGCTAACTAAATCAAAGATTTCACTAAATGATAGAACATACATAAGTCCCAGTCGAAGCGGGAAAATCAAACTCAATCAGTCGGGGGGTTTTTTTTTATTCTTGGGTTCAAAGAACTTGGAAGAATATTGAAACTTACTGATCATCTGCATCCCATCCGTAAGTACTACATATAGACCACAAAGAGATTGATTTATTCAGATATTCCATTAAATCAATACTGAGGTGCAAAGAGTGAGAAGAAGGGTAGAAACTAACCCAACAGCGTAAAAGAGTAAAAGAGTTAAGAAAGAAAACATAAGTAATGAGAACTTCATTTTTTTTTTTTTCTGACTACCAGTATAACTTTGAAGTATGGTTTGATTGTAGACTTCGATTCGAAATAAATCGATCGACTAAAAAGTTCTTGAACAGACTCCCAAATTTTTCCAGTCTTATTCTTCTTCGTTAGTCAGTCCTAAAAGTTGATGAGGAAGTTATTTGGGGGTAAATTGGAAGGTTTGAGTTGGATGAGGTTTCTGGGAACAGATGTCTCTTCCAGACTTCAAAAATGTTTGATCGACAATCGAGACCAAACAACGGTTCGATCAGTGACGACGAGACAAGTAACCGGTTATGTCACGACAACAGGGGAAGGAGAGTGCGCGCCTAGGTGCGAGTGGTGGCACTGCGGGCAATTGTGCGGAGACGGCTTGTCAGCCCAGGTTAATGTGCGTGCACTTGGTTTTGACCAAAACTTGCCACTTCACTGCAGTCTCTACAGTCAACTCTCCACAAATGCAAAACCTCTAAGTCTAACATAACTAGGTAATCCAGTACCTCGGTATTTTTGGAGGGCTGTTTCTTGCCAAGGTACGAGAAACTTCCGTGGTATGTTGATATTCTCACAGGGAAGATTTTGAAATCTGGTACATAGGAATAACTTTGATTTCTCAACGCACCCCTCTTACCACTCATGGTCTTTCTAGAAAATTAGTCTACATGGACCTCCTTCTTCAATGGAGGAGGTCCCTTGACTTACTTCCTTGATCAGGAGATTAAGAAAAAAAAATTATTTAAGAAGAAAACAATGGTACCAGTGGTTTTGAGGAACAACTGTGGATTAGACAAATCCATAGTGTAAGTGCAAGGAAGGTTGCATGGAAAAAGGAAACTTCATTTTCTCCTATGAAACCTGCCCAAAAATTCCGCAAGTGTATTTCTGAATAGTGTGAATTGATGCTAGCAATTGGTTGTTGAAATCCACCACACCGCCAAGAAAATTGCATCGCATAGAGGCATGCTATGTCACATAGCAGGCCAAGATGCGATGCAATAGGTCTATTTTCCAAGGTAGGGACCTTGAAAAATGATCCATAGTATCACATGAAGGCATGCTATGTTACATAGCAAGCTTCCATGCGATGAAAATATGTTGGCAGTGCCATAATGCCACTGATGTAATTGATAAGTGGGGAGATGGGGATGGGGAGCAAAGGTAAAAACAAATTGTCAGGGAAGAGCTACAGTGAGCCTGAGCTCCTGGCCAAATTGGAAGGGAGAACTGCCAAGTGAAGTCTCCAACCCACAGCTAATGACTGAAGTCTAACCAACTGGTGCCACTGTCAGCAAGTAGCTTCTTTTAGGCTACTCTCCTGGCTTATTTATGATGTAGGTACTAAAGTACCTTTATGATCTGCTGGGCTAGAAATACTGGGATCACCCAAGTACTGACTTCAGCTAGATGACCTCTTGAAAGAGGGTTTAAACCTTTTCTCTGGGTTGTGAATAGGAGGAAGCTATTGAGGAGCTCCAAAAGGGGACCTTTATCTCTTCAACCCTTATATAGCTCTGCTCCTCAATGTACAAGCTACAGTCACTTTGTTGCTTGAGTTGCTCTCTATTGAGTAGATATCTTTGTTGATAAAGAATCCTCAATGTTGGGCAATTTGTGTTTTTGAAGGTGGTGGTAAAATTTTAGGAGAGGGGGGAAACTTTTGGAGTGAGGAGGAGGGTTTATATACCCTGCTCTTACTCTGGTCCCTCACTATTAGGCTATTGGTCCACCTGTGGTTGCCATAATAGTTATGAAGGTCCTAGGTTTGTTCTTCATTATCTATTGTTTATCATTACTACTCCAATGTGTTTACATGTGGCTTTTAATGCTGAGCCTGAGTTATACTTAGCTCCTATTACCTATATATTGCCATTATCACTTAAGTGGAGGTATGGATTTTACTCATTACACAGATGTTTACTCTTTCTTACACTCATTTAGCGTATGTACTCTTGTGATTAACATCCTTAGGGACTGCTCAGCTGTCCTCAGTGCTGACAGTTGACCTGTGGCTCTTGATACTGAGCCTGAGTTGTGCTTAACTATTATTACATATATATCAAAGTTATTACTCTAGAGTAATCTACTGTAATATTATTTTACTTTTGTGATTAGATATGTACTTTTATTCATGACTATATGTAATTTTGATATTACACTTGTATTTACATGTGTACTATTACAATGCCATTCTATACATAGTGTTTGACAGTCTGTGGGACTGCTGAGCAGTCCTCAGGGCTGACAGCCACCCAGGTGTAGACTGCACTTAGTTGACTGCTGAGGAGAAGATTTGTGCAAGAGCCAACCAACCTTCTCAGCCAGAGCTGGCTGTGAATGTTGCTCTATGTGAGAGATTGCTGAGGTCAACAGAGGTCCTCGGAGGAATGAAAGATATTCCTTCTCCTTGATACAGAAACTAAAATAGCTTTCTTGGGCTATGTCCTTGAGCTTGTCCTGGATAGAATACCCTATCCTTTTACTTTAGGAAATCTCCAGAAGTCCTGGGAAAAACCCCGAGGGATTCTAGGACAGATGGCTAATCTACAACCCTATGTTGGTTGACCTTCTTCTAGTATCACCTTATGAAAAGTGCAATATTGAGGGGATTTCTTTAGGAATAATCCTCAATGCACATCCTGTCCATATCAAGGTGACTTGTCAATGAGAGCAGATGAAGAACTTTTTTAGTTCTCTGATTGTTCTCATTTTTCACCCAGAGCCAGCACATGAGCCTTCCCTTTATGCAAGGTAACATCCTTTTCTTTTCACTCAGCACTGAAAGGTGTGTACTGTATGCCTGTGTATCACTGCATGGTTCACAATTGTACTGACATTCATGAGCTGACATCATGATGAACATGGATCAGTGACTTGTATTGAATGAACATGAGTAACAAGGGTGGGTTTGAGCCCTTGGGCCACCACCCCCCAGACACTAAGGCACTGGATTTGAGAGAGATTCTGAGGTAATTTCAAAGATGACACCATGTGCTCTCATTGATGAGTCACCTACATATGGACAGGGTGTCTATATATACATCCCAAGTGACATGGTTCATTGGGGATGAATCTTGTCCTATATGATGTACACTACTATTAATAACCATCTACTCATCTCAAACAATCATACTAACTATTCTCTCATTTCCAAACCTTTTTCTCCTACTATGTAAATCAATTTTACTTCCTTTTTTAACCAACCTTGTCTGCTACTCTTCATACAACTCATTCTCCATGAACAACTTTGTCTGCATCATCTCTTATTCATGAAATTACTAAGATTTAATAATTGCTTATGTTGATTGGATATTGACATCTAATGTCATGGATCTAGTTCAAGTTGCAATTATATGATTCCCTTGTTCCAAAACTCCATTCTCTTAAGGAGAGTGACTAAAAGTTTGACAAAGAACAGGTCTGCAAGATTTTAACTCATCTCCTAAGAGTTAGTTAATAAATGTGCCTCTGCAATCTAACATGAATTGTTTGAATTGAAAACCTGCTTGTCTTTCAACCAAAGCTATGCAAGCTTCAAACACCTCATACACCTGTTCCTTTAATCTGTCTACTAGGGGATAAACATGCCAGAAGGCAGAGTAGTCTTCATTGAACAAAATGTAGTAACTTTCATTATTGATTCCCTTTGTATGTATAATACCACACTGCCAAGATATTTGTATCGGATGGGCCTATCCGATGTTCTATCACCCCAAGATATGCGATGCAGTGTCAATAGGATTAGGTGCAATGGAATTACTATCGGTATCTAATGCGCTGACACCATATTGCAGTGTAATTCCATCGCACCTAATCCTACTGACACTGCATCGCATATCTCGGGGTGATAGAACATCGGATAGGCCCATCCGATACAAATATCTTGGCAGTGCCACTAACATCTACATGGATGTTTTCTAGGAAATTCCTAGCTCTAGGACAGGTATGGTTGTGAGGAATTTTGGTATTTTTTGACAAAGAACATGTTTCACAAGGTAAGAAATCCCCTGAAATATCCTTGATATCATCCACACTTCTTGTCTTCTTCATGATTTTAAACTACTGTACACCCAGGTGGCCTAAATGATGGTTTTGAAGTTCAGTTTCAGTTGATTATGGAAGGAAGGAATGAGGCAAGTCAAGGCCACTCATGGATTGTAGGAGAACATGCATAAGGTTGTTCTCAAAAACAACCCTGTTGAACAAGGCTAGTCCATTGAGTATGAGAGGGAAACCAGAAGAGTCTTTATTTTGGTACAGTTCTCTAACATCCTTCTTCTTGAGTAGACCTCCAGCTATGAGATTTTGAGTGAAGTCAGGTACACCACAGCCAATTTGTATGCACAGGTCAACTTGAGCAACCCAGGCTTCCAAAAGGGTTCCTTCTTGCTTCATGTTGACTGCTGATGATTTGTTTGATGTTGGTATATACAAAGAAGCAATACCCCCTTCTGCACATTGGCTGCTGCTGTCAGAGATTCCCCTTTTGTCCGATGTTGGTATACACAGTGAAGCAATCCCCCCTTTGTTTTCAAAGTTGGGAGAATTCTGGCTGACCCACTGTTTATACTGCTCCGGCATCTACATGAGCCTGGTCATATTGTTTATAGTATGGATTCCTCCCTTGAATAAGTGCTACAATTCCCAAAAGATAGGATATATGTTACAATATATGCCATGAATGTATGAAGTGTTGTGGAATGATTGTTGAGACTTGAGAAGCTGCAATCAGCAGTTTTACTTCCATCCCAGATTGCTGTTTCAAAAAACAAGCATACACTTTCTTTCCTAGTTCTTTGTGTGGTCAAACCCGAAATATCCCCATTGAATTTTGCAGCTACTGTTTAAAGATTTCTACACACTAGATAGAAATAGAGATACAATGACTTACCTTCTTCATCAATATCCTCACCAACTGATGCATTGCTGCATGCTTCCTGAGTGTCCTCTTCATGACATTGTTTTTGAGGATTTATCTCCCCTGAGGTAGCTGCAGTATTCGTGATACCATTGTCTGGAGTCATCATGGCAAGTGACTGAAGATTGAGTGAAGAGGAGGAGTTGATTGGAGGTGGGAGTAATCTTGGGGGCACCAAGTCCAATTGCAAAAAGTTGGAACTACAAACTGATGATTGCACTTTTGAACCTATGTATGTAGAACGCAAGTAGAGTATGACATGACTTTACAGAGAGACTGTGAATAAGACCCAGTCAACCCAAGCTGTGCATTTGATAGCCCACTGGCACAAAGGAGACTTTTAGAGAAGCAACTTTTTTTTCTCATCTCTTGGGCCCTCAACCCACTGTTCCATACAGTGGACTGAGGGTCTCTTGAGTTTGCACAAAGGCACAGCACATAGGAAGCTTCCAGGAAGCCACTGGGAAGCCTGACAGGAACACCCGGGGTGCTCAAGTCGACCTGCGCACACAAATTGGCCATGGTGGTACATATAATGAATTCTTTAACTCCAAAATGCTTCCATCACCAACCTTGAACCTGGCAGTACCACAGCTATGTACCAAGAGTGACATATCCAGCTAGCTTGAGCCTTTGTGAGGAGTCACTGATTGCCATAAGTAACATTGCTTCAAAAAAAAAACTTTTCTTTAAATGTTTGGTGAGTTTCTCTGGTGTCATTGATGTTGAAATCCAGTAGAGCATGTACAGGATGAAATGATAAAGAGATATGCTTATACATGAACTCATCCAGCTTCTCCTCCAAATGTGTCACCCCATCAGCTTGCTCTTTCCCTACGCAAAAATCAATAGGGAAAGAGTAAGTCACCAATAGTCACCTAATTTTCATTCCTCTCTTTCTGTCCTGTCAAATGTTCTTTCACCTGATCTAATCAAGCCTGACTCCTACTCTTTTAGAAAATCTTGCCATATTTTTCTCTCTAAAAGTGTCCCAGGCTGATACTTACCCACACTCAAATTTAGGTCAGTGTGTGTGGTTTGTCCTCTGGGTTAGAGAGTTGCTCACCCAGTTTATTGGACCTTTGTATCAGACCTTTGTATCAGGTGCCATTTACAGTAGAGCTTCCCAGAATCAGGACAACTATATACTAATCATATCTCATTAGTCTCATAGTAAAATTAGAGATTTTACAATTGAGGGCCCAGGCTTTAGACTTGCAAGATGAAGATGTCAGAGAAGTGGAGGGTGACCTTTCTCCAAATTTGGCAAGACTGGCTGATGTATTGAAAGAGGAAAGGCTATGTTTCAAAACATCCAGAAGATTCAGAGTATTGTGATGTAAAGACCCACTTTAGAAACAAGACACCACATTGGAGCCTCAATTTTCCCAACATACTAGTCCAGAGACCTGTAGAAGTTGATCACACAAAGTTGAAAAAAGGGTTTTGAGGTCAATATAACACCAAAGAACACTGTAATGTTGATATTCACTCAATGAAGGATGTAGGAAGAAGGATAGAGAAGGTGAAACTAAGCCAATTCTCAGATATATGAAACAAATAGAGAAGAGGCATGCACTGCCAAGATATTTGTATCGGATGGGCCTATCTGATGTTCTATCACCCCGAGATATGCGATGCAGTGTCAGTAGGATTAGGTGCGATGGAATTACACTGCAATATGGTGTCGGAGCATTAGATACCAATAGTAATTCCATCGCACCTAATCCTACTGACATTGCATCGCATATCTTGGGGTGATAGAACATCGGATAGGCCCATCCGATACAAATATCTTGGCAGTGATGTATAAAGAACTAGCCAAGAAGGTTAAATAGTTACCAACATGTGAAGGTAGTATGACCTACAACACCATCCACTTGTGAAATGCACAGAATGAGCTAGTACACATCCATAAATACACATACACACATATATATAGTCAAGAAAATCTCATACTCAGTTCTCTTTCCCCACCTTGGAAAAGAGACTGTACATATAAACCATTTCCTTCTTATCCACCTATCTCCAATTTTTTTTCTCTCTATGTTCTTTTCCCTAGATTGAAAGAGCTGTGCATGTCTTAAAGGTCAGAGAATGGCATATTGACAAAGACTTCTCATTTGTTGTAGTATGTTGTCAGTATCCTAAAGATCACTTATGTGTCCTTCATTCTTTCTCTCTATGAAACTGCTTGCTGTACCTCCAAATCCAGGTACATAAGAGAAAACTGATAAATCATGTATTTCCCTATCTTTCTAATATGTGTTTCTGTCTTTCTACTCCGTCATGTCATGTAGGTCAGGACCCAAAAAGAGAGTCAGACAGGGACTTCATCTTACCTGTTATTCATATCCTATCAGGTCATATCATCTCCATCCTGTGTCCCAAGCAACTTCAGATCTTCACATGTAACTTCAGATGAGTCAAGAATAGGAGACAATTCCTGATCCAAGTGCAGAGCAGTATCAAACAATGCATGAAGAGAAAGAATTTCCAATCCATCAGCCAAGTTCACACTGGCTTCAAAGACCTTCTTCACATCATAAACACCCTCAAATGAGTGATTTGAGGCTGAAGTTAAAGGAGTGCTTGATCTGCCACACATTCTGCACAAGAAGGCTCTCCTTTTTCCATTGTTTCCAGGCTTGGACCAGCAGTTTTTCTCTAGTGGGGGTCCAACACAGTGTGTTGGAGTAATCCACTGTTGCTGACAGATTTAGGGTTTGCCAAATGTCTGAAGGAAACATTCATGTAAGCTTCTGACAGACAGCAGGAGTTCTGTTAAGTCACACAAACTCTGCTCTACTTCCACACCTTGAGAAAACCCTCACTTGATCAATTCAGAGAGAAAAGAACTGATGAGGGAAAGTTTCCTCTTGGTGCAGAGTGTCTGTCAGTATAAAAGTGTGAGTGATACATTAGGTTTTATACAGTGAGATAGACAAAGTTTCATATGTCAAGTTCCTGAAGCAAGGCATGAAAGGGAAGTGTGAGGGGTAGACTTCTTTTAGGTCTACCTCAACACTATGATAGGGGAAGAGTGGTTGAGAAGTTAGTCTGTTAGGGAAGAAACCCTCACAGACTACAGTTAGATGACCTCTTAAAAGAGGGTTTGGGGTATAGGTTAGGCAATGAGAATCTACTTTGATTCTCCTGGTCAAGTGAAAGCTTGCTTCAGCTTTCTTGGTCAATTTTGTGGAACCTTGTGAACACAGTAGTCACCCCAGTTCCAGGATCTTTGTGCCACAGTAGTCACCCTAGATCC
>MU167383.1:36420-64069 GCA_015951145.1 Cronartium quercuum f. sp. fusiforme G11
TTTTAGTATTGAGGTTAGCACAGCCTCATTGTTTACTTATTTCCTTTTATAGTGTTTAGGTTAACACAGCCTCATTGTTTACCATTTCCTTTTATAGTATTTAGGCTATTTCTGTATTTATATCTTAACTTATGTTTACTTATATTACTTATGCAATTTACATATGGGCTCTTGACACTGAGCCTGAGTTGTAATTTAATCATACCTATGTTTACACATATGTCATTTACTGTAATTGTTACACTATATGTAACATATGGAGACAGTTTTATGGGACTGCTGTGCAGTCCTCATGGCTGACAGGAAGTGAAAAACAACAGTTACATCTTTTCTAACAGCTTCTTGTAAAGTGACTCCATTAGCCTCTCTGATGGCTTCAGAAGACAGTCCATGTCTGTCTTTGTAAGATTTTAAGTACTCCAATACCCTGTAGCAAGTCAAGGGTACAACACTAGTATATATAACTTCCACTGTGTGTTTGGACAGAGTAGGTATGGCCAAGATCAAGGTCCTAGCTGACTCAGCATAGGAAATTTCACCTCTGCAGTAGTAGAATGCCCTCATCAAATTTTCAAAGAGTCTCCTTTAAGTATTTTAACTGAGTAAATTCTTTTAGTTACTGCCTGCAATTTATCTTAAGTAATCTTGTTGTGATAAGTTTTGAGAAAGTTCTAACACTTGTACAGATCATAGAGTAATTCAGATGGGTCCTTTGGATTTGTGAAAAAGTTTCTAGTATGGGTGTTAGCAGCATCTAATCTGGACAGAATAAATGTTGTGATGTTGAAGGAAGTCTTTTTTATCTCTTCTGTCAACAGAGATGGATCTACATAGCCAGCTAGTTTAATAAATTTGTGAAGCTCTAAAGATTTGAACACTTCAAACAGCAATTGACCCCAGGTAACATAATTGATCTTACCAAAATCATTGGATAGTTTCAAATTTCTCAGTGCATTGTTCATTTTTTGTGAGAATTGTTGAAGAGAAGTTCCAAAGGGTTTGGTATCTGTTTTGCCCAAAGACAGTGGACCAGACAAAGGATTAGAGGACATTGTGAATAAAGGGTAAGTCAATAAAGATGTGTAAACAAGAGTAGGTCAACAGGTTGAAACCTCCCATTACCATGTAAAAATCTACAAACAAGAACACCTGTGGGCTATAGGATTAGACAAACTTGTCTAAGCAGGCATGAAGCCTGGCATGAGACAAAGACACTGGGAAAGACCTAGGTAAGAAGATGATAGAGAATTCTTTTCAGTGAGGAGCAAAACACATGACAACACAGAGACAGGAAAAAGAAACACCAAACAACACTACACACCTGCACTGCCAAGATATTTGTATCGGATGGGCCTATCCGATGTTCTATCACCCCAAGATATGCGATGCAGTGTCAGTAGGATTAGGTGCGATGGAATTACTATCGGTATCTAATGCTCTGACACCATATTGCAGTGTTATTCCATCGCACCTAATCCTACTGACACTGCATCGCATATCTCGGGGTGATAGAACATCGGATAGGCCCATCCGATACAAATATCTTGGCAGTGCTAGGCAGGCATGAAGCCTAGGATGAGGTAAAGACACTGGGACAAACCTAGGTTGAAAGATAAAAAACTGAGAGTAAGACAAAGATGGAAAACATGAAAAAGAGAAAGTAATAGTTGAGATTCAGTACCCAAGGCTTAGAAGGAGTGAAAAGATTCAAAGTACTCACTGATTCTTTTCAGTGAGGAAAAGAATAAGGATCAAGGAGAAAGGGGCAAGGTATAAGAGGACAGTCCATAATTACCACCCCCTGTACACTACTTAAGCCAGTTTCCCAAAGTAGCAGCTGAAGCTTCACCAACTCTGTTTACCTGGTGTTCACAATCCCAAAGTGGCAAGTTTCAGATATGACAATTGCACAACTGACTGCTAACCTACAAGGAAACAGTCCCAAAAGGGACACCATTCAGTTACACACACTACACCTAATCTGCTAGTCCACAGTGTTGAGTGTTGTGTTGGTTTTGAAATGCTTCCTAGGAATAGATTACCCTACACCCTGTCCATATGAAGGTGACTCAATGATGAGAGCACATAGTGTCATGTTTGAAATCACCTCAGAATCCCTCTCAAATCCAGTGCCTTAGTGTCTGGGGGATGGTGGCCCAAGGGCTCAAGCCCACCCTTGTTACTCATGTCAATTCAATACAAGTCACTGATCCATGTTCATCATGATGTCAGCTCATGAACATCAGTACAATTGTGAACTGTGCAGTGATACACAGGAATACAGTACACACCTTTCAGCGCATGGTGCATTGAGCAAAAAGAAAAGGAAGTTACTTTGCATAAAGGGAAGGCTCATGTTCTAGCTCTGGGTGAAAAATGAGAACAATTAGAGGACTAAAAAACTTCTTTATCTGCTCTCATTGACAAGTCACCTTGATACAGACAGGGTGCTAACACAAGTACCACTGTGTATACAAGTGATGTTGATATACAATCAACACATATATAAAAAGGCTTATAGAGAGATACCCTTTCCTACATAGAGTTTCAAACTTCATCCAACATACAGTTCTCTTTCCTCATCTGTGGAAAGAGAACATGTACATACCCCACCCCCAAAACTTCTTCCCCCATTTAAATATCACAACTAGTCAGCCTTTTTTATCTGACCAAAGCTTGTTTTTGTCAGCCTGAACTTGCCCCAGATCATGAGCAATAACCTGCCCACTTAATCCTCCTACCCATTTTTATCACACTTCCTATTTTTAGGTACTTCATTACTCTTTGTTTTCCCACTCTTTCTTTTTCATCAAAAATGATCTCTTATCCATCCTACTCTATCATTCTTTCACTTTGGTTTCATCAGGTTAGCACAAACCATAGCAGGGCAGGAGTGAACAACTAGAGGACTTACACTTCAATTAAATTGTCTACCAGGTACTTGTCATTTCTTAGTTAAAAATGCCTATGTAATTCATCCTATATCTGTGGAAAGAGAACACCCTGAACTTGCCCCAGATCATGAGCAATAACCTGCTCACTTAATCCTCCTACCCCTTTTTATCATGCTTCCTATTTTTAGGTTAGCACAAACCTTAGCAGGTCAGGAGTGAACAACTAGAGGACTTACACTTCAATTAAATTGTCTACCAGGTACTTGTCATTTCTTAGTTAAAAATGCCTATGTAATTCATCCTATATCTGTGGAAAGAGAACACCCTGAACTTGCCCCAGATCATGAGCAATAACCTGCTCACTTAATCCTCCTACCCCTTTTTATCATGCTTCCTATTTTTAGGTTAGCACAAACCTAGCGGGTCAGGAGTGAACAACTAAAGGACTTATGCCTCAATTAATTTGTCTACCAGTGTTTGCATTGTTTTACAAGTGATGTTGGACTTGTTTGGAAAAGAGGCCTTTCAGATGAAAAGTTCAATTTTTCTGATAGATGTTTGATTTTTGTCAATATTCAATTTGATTCAAGAAAGTATCAGACAAGTTGTAGAAAATATACTAAATGCCATGCATCAGAAAATGAGCAAGAAACAAACTGATCTAGCTTGGAGATGGGTGTTTAGTCTGAATAGATTGAGAGTCATTGATACCAAATCAATGAAGTTTGATAAAGGATAACTTGCAGGTGCTTTAGAGATCTGCTACACTCTGACACCATCAAAATTACTTTGTGAGCCAATTTCACAATGTGTACATATGTAATCTGTTTCAATCCAACATGTTTTCTGTAGTCTGCACATTGAAAAATAAATAAATGAATGAATGAATGTCTCAATATTTCCCAAAAATAAATCTAGGGCAAACACAAAATCTTATCCTGTTTCACATAAACCCAGCCTTTGTAACAATTTTGTTGCAAAAGATACACAGCTTACTTACATCAAATACAACCTTCAATTTATTCAGTTTCAGGCTGGAATGGGTCACTTTTTAAAGTGCATTTTTGCAATAAGATGAACTTGGGGGGGATTTTCTTTCTATATCAAAGGAAGCTCTTTATAGTCCAAAGAATTCCACTGTTCCTGCATGGTTTGGTTTTGATACAAATGTGATCCAAATGGGGTTGGGCAACTCTTCAACCCTCATCACTAACCACACATGCTGACCTGGGTACAATGGAAGTAAGAGAGTTAGAGGAGTAATGAAAAGCAAAGTGATGACTCTATTCTAACCTGGATTGATGTGTGTGGGAAAATTAAGCTCAGAGGCTGTCAGTAAGAGAGAAACAATTCTGTATATTTTGTGGACAGCCATTCATGAGATAACATCAGGTACAGCACTGCCAAGATATTTGTATCGGATGGGCCTATCCGATGTTCTATCACCCCAAGATATGCGATGCAGTGTCAGTAGGATTAGGTGCGATGGAATTACTATTGGTATCTAATGCTCCGACACCATATTGCAGTGTAATTCCATCGCACCTAATCCTACTGACACTGCATCGCATATCTCGGGGTGATAGAACATCGGATAGGCCCATCCGATACAAATATCTTGGCAGTGCAGGTGCTTGAGCTTGTAGGATAGAAAAAAAAATAGAGATGATGGATAAAGGAAAAGGTGAAAGGAAGTGAAAGGAGTCACTTACTCTTTCCCAGCTATAATTAAGCATAGGGAAAGAGCAAGTTTGAGAATGACATAAGGTGGAGGAAGGGATGGCCCTGGGGATCCTTTGATATAAGCATCTTGATTCTATTACTGTAGTTGAAAGTGCGCTACTGTATTTCCACATAGTCATTTAGCAGTCCTTTCAATAGTCAATTCAACTGAACTCTCATTGTATACCTTTGGCCAGTCTTTGATCCCTTGGCATATTACAGGCACATGGCTACTTTCCAACATTGATCTTTCAAAAGAGTTGCCAGGCTTTCACAAGTGGCTCAACAGGATGTCGGAGCAAGCAGCCATGACAAAGATCTTAGCTCAGTATTTTATTGGTCAATGGGCAATGAGCTTTCATGTGGTCTGGTTTATTATTTGAAGGGTTTACTTGTTACCTAACTTGATTAAGTCCAAATTGTACCCGACTTGTTTGGAGGACTGGTCCTTACCGAGGTACAACAGGCTTATGTGATAAGATGAGCATCTGTCTGGGAAGCTGTTTAGTTTGAGTAGGAAGAAACTTGATTCCTCAACTCACCCACTTACCACTACTCTTGTTTTTCTTGTTATTTTTTTTTTTTTTAAAAAAAAAAACGTATCTCAGGAAACCCTCCTTCTTTGAAGGAGCTCCCATAGATCACTTTCTCAATCAAGTCTTTGAAGAAACCTGTTTTTTTTTTTTCGAAAATTCTGAAGAGGTCGATTTCCTCAGAAGAGGGAGAAGATCCAAACCTCTACTTTACTTTTGGGGGCATAAATGGGGGATGGATGAAAGAGAGGCAGCATTTTCCTTATATCAGATTTGAAAAGCTTCCCCGCCAGGAGCACAATTTACCCCGTAAGTTCGGGGATCCCTCGTTCCTCGGCAAGGACTGCCTGGCACTTAAGGGACTTAGCTAAGAGCATTTGATTTGTCTTTCCATGTGATCACTAAGGGATGTTGATCTGCTGATATGTAATCCTATACATAGTTTTGAAAATCGCCAAAAGCTGGATGAAATTGCGTCTTCGTCCTATAATCGGTACGATATAAACCAAAACCGAGTATCCGATGGTTTTCATCACCGTGTGGCGAAATGAGCAAAGAATGATACCATTTGTTCCTCTTAATGATCGTACTTTTAATTAATCCACTGTCAATTCAACTCATCATTCTAACTTACCAAGATCCAGCAAGGCTAGGCTAGAAATTATATTGCCTAAATGAGGGTCTTCAACCCTTGCAATAGAGTAACTTGGGATAACGTTTTCATGATGCAAAGGAGAGTGGTGAACTGCGGACTGAGAGAATTGAAGACTGAGAAAATTGGGTTTGACCATACGATTGACATATATTCCAAGCGAAAGATTTTTGAGTTTTGCTTTTTTTGCCGAATGATGACTGTATACACCACAACGCTCGTATGAGATTGATGACATCATACGAAACCATTTCAAGGAATTCTTACTAAGGATCTATGACGTAATTCTGATGACTGGCTGATCAACTAATCACTCACTAAGCATCCTTCGTCAGTTCCTATTCCCTCCTTCCATTTAAAAAAGAGTTGGCTCATCAGACCTACCATCTCATAGGACTCTCTCCATCTTCCTGATTACCGTTAATCATGTCGCACGGAAAACAATTCACGCTCTACAGTCACAAAGTATGCTCTCAATCCTCAATCATCTCACTACTCTAGTCTCTCGTATGCTGATGATTTCGTTGATTGGATAGGGCGGACCGAATGGATGGAAGGTGCGGATGGTAATCTGATTAAATGCTCAATACTTTTGGTCATTGATCAACGTGTATCTTTACAGGTAGCCTTACTGCTCGAGGAACTTGGTCTTACCTACGAGACTATTTATTTCGACTTTCAAAAAGGCGAACACAAGTCTCCCGAGCACACTAAGCTCAACCCGAACGGGTCCGTCTTCTCGATTACTTTGATATCTTGTTCATGCGCTCGTACCTAATTTAATACATTTGATTTGACGCAGACGTATTCCGACTATTGTTGACCACAAGTGAGTAATAATGTCAGCGTTCTCTTTTCAAACTTCCTCACTCACAGCCTTTGTGTGCGGTTTACGTAGGAATTCAGACTTCACTCTCTGGGAGTCTAATGCAATTCTTGAATATCTCGTCTATACCTACGACAAAGAAGGAAAGTTCACGGTGACCAAGCCAGAAGAAAAGGTAAATAACCCGGCTATTCAAACTGGTGCTATCCAATGGGTGTCTTCAGATCTGAAGTTTTTCCCGGTAATCTGTTCTATAACCTTGATAGTATCTTCAACTTCAATGGCTATTCTTCCAAGCTTCTGGTCAAGGACCGTATTTCGGCCAAGCGGTGTGGTTCAAGAATTATCATTCCGAAAAGTCAGTGTGATTTCTTCTTTCAAAGAATTACCGCCAAGTGAAGGACATAATTCATTTTGATTGTTGGCGATAATCTAGAATTCCTTCAGCCATCGAGCGCTATGAGAATGAGATTAAGCGCGTTTTTGGCGTCCTTGACAGCGTTCTTAGCAAGCAAGAGTGGCTTGTTGGAGGAAAGTATACGATTGCGGATTTGGTAAGTTTCAACTTCTTTCATCAAACTTTCACATCCTCAATTATCCGTGATTATCTTCTCACATACATTTCTCTGGTTCAATTTTAGTCTTTTGTTACCTGGCACAATTTTGGTGCTTATAAGGTGCTTGAAGGTTTTGATGTGGCAAAGCAATATCCAGCTTTGGATAAGTGGTTCAAGAAAATCACCGAGCGACCAGCTATTAAGAAAGTTCTGGACGAATATAAAGCTGTTAACCAGAGTTAAACATACAATTGATTACATTGAGATATTTGTTTGTCTTTGTCTTTGTTGTACTTTTCAGTTTTCACTTTGAGCAGTAAGATAGCATGAATTACATCTATCATGCAATCCTCTCAATACCACATTGTCAGGCGGCGACTTTAAGAGGGGATGTTAGTATATTACTACATCTTAGAACAAGGCTTTGATTGACTATTCAGATATCTTCTTTTGAAGAAGTTGTGACCCCGCTTTTGGGATCATCACTTATTTTTAGTCTTTGATGTAAAACGGAAATTGATGCAATTTCAGCCCCGGGCCAGCCAGCCCGCATGGTTTTGGGCCGTGTCAAGACGCTAGCGCTTCTTATACATAGCTAATTTTTCAGCTTCAGTTTTGACAGCGTGGAAAGTTAAAAGAGGTTCAAGTTCAGGCACTGTATTCTAGTTTTGATTTGCAAGTAATCTGACGAGCCAAATGACCGCTCATGGACTATTTATGTTAATTGGTTCTAAAATTTGACTACACATATTCACCTGAATTCCTGCTTGACTTGAAAAGGTGTAACCACCACCACGGCCTTGAATCACCTGCATTTTTGAGGATATATACAGCGAAAGACGATCGCAAATCTGAGGAGTTCCGTATAGGCTGGGAAACTTGCCTATTTGAGCAATTTTGCACACAAGTTTGAGACCCTTTTTGGCCTATTATCGGATGGCAGAAATCGAAGTTGATGAAACTCATCAAAAACCCATAACTTTCTCACTCTTTATGAATGATGAGATGGGATGGAAGTTGCCCGATCCGGCAAAATTTGGCACCGCGTGAGCGGTGCTGGGCAGGTTTTTTTTTTTGGGGGGGGGGGGGGTCCCCAATACAGTGGTTTGGTGATTTGAAAATGTTCTGGTTTTCGGGTCCCAGAAAGACTCGAAAACCCGTTTCCACCAACTTCTACCACTGTACCCGACTCTACCAACGGTCTATGCCACCCTTCGCGAGCCTTCGGACAGGCTTTCAACCACCTTCAACCTACCCGTCTGCTATCGACCAACCTCAAGCCCGAACCGGACCGAGACAAGCAAACCGCCTCATTCTTCTCGAGCCCTGTCCGACCGGAAAATCACCCACCTCGGTCCCTCCCTTCCATCTGGTCCCCTCTCTCTCTCTCTCTCTCTCTCTCAATTTATAGTCGATCTCGTTGGCCTCACGCATCCGGTCCTCCTCAACTTTGGCTACGTGAGTCCATCAGCCTCATGGCTTTTCCTGGCCTCATCTTTCCTGAGTTCTTAGCTGACTTTGAAATTTTTCTTCTTTTTGTCTAGGTTGTTCCTTGAGTGTTGTTGACGGTGTTGTGTACACACAATCCTGGGTGACAATTTTGGAGGATGGGTCAAGGATGGTGATGATAAGGAATCTTTTGCGGCCTCTCTTTTCCAATTCAGGTTATGCAAACATTCACTATTGGTTTCATTTAGATCAAAGCGAACTTTTGTATTTGAATGGCATGCAATCTATAACAAGGAATTGAAGTTTGATTGCTACTTATCAAGAGATCCGGTCTAGTGTTACTTGCCTTCCATTCACACTGGGTTCATTCAATGGCTTACGAAATTGAATGAACGCCTTGTGCTGGGCATTTTCTCTTTGAGTGAGGAGCTTGATCAACTCAAGATGGGGTCCTTCAAAACCGGTGATAATTCCTAGTGTTACTTTTTCAAAAATTTCTTGGTTCAAATAATGAAATTCAAAGAAACCTAAATTGCGAGACTCATAGCAATGCTTAATGCTTATGGCAACATCACAGTTACTCGGAGGGCAGAACCACTTCACCTGGTTTTGAGCAATTTCTTACTTGGAAGCCTTTTTTTTTTTGATACCCACAGTGAACAGAGAACAAAGCCATTGCTCAAGCTCTCACTCTGTTGCATTTTCCTTGCTTACATCTAATGAAAAGTCATTTCAAGTCAAATCCTTCTCTTTCATACACCAACAATTAAACTTTTGTTTTGAATCTTTACAACACCAATCACTTCCAATTCTTCAAACCGTGCAATCCTCCCTCCACCTGACTTCTCCCCGAATGCCCACAAACCACTCTATATTTGATTTTGATGTAGTGCATAATGATAGGGCTGAACCAAACTAATCTCAATAATCAAGTACATAGATTGTTAGGCTAAATTTTTGGAAACACGCCAAAATTTAGAGGAGTGACGATTGGGCAAACAGGCTGACCAGTTTCCCTGACCCATCCTCTAAAATTGTCACCCAGAATTGTGTGTAAACAACACCGTCAACAACACTCAAGGAACAACCTAGACAAAAAGAAGGAAAATTTAAAAGTCAGCTAAGAACTCAGGAAAGATGAGGCCAGGAAAAGCCATGAGGCTGATGGACTCACGTAGCCAAAGTTGAGGAGGACCGGATGCGTGAGGCCAACGAGATCGACTATAAATTGAGAGAGAGAGAGAGAGAGAGAGAGAGAGAGAGAGAGAGGGGACCAGATGGAAGGGAGGGACCGAGGTGGGTGATTTTCCGGTCGGACAGGGCTCGAGAAGAATGAGGCGGTTTGCTTGTCTCGGTCCGGTTCGGGCTTGAGGTTGGTCGACAGCAGACGGGTAGGTTGAAGGTGGTTGAAAGCCTGTCCGAAGGCTCGCGAAGGGTGGCATAGACCGTTGGTAGAATCGGGTACAGTGGTAGAAGTTGGTGGAAACGGGTTTTCGAGTTTTTTTTGGGACCCGTAAACCAAAACGTTTTCGAATTGACTGTACATGATCCCAAGATCGAGTTATACAATACACTTATGGAATCACTTTTCTTATATCAAGAATTTCTGTGAGGAAATACATACCCGCGCAAATTGTGGAAGATAAATTGTTTTTATTTAAAATATTGGTCAAGACTGACTAATTCAAAATCTGTCAAAAGTGACCTCTTGTTCACCACGATCATGACACTGAGAGTGAAATCATCTTTCAGTCTTTGCCCTATTTCTAATACATGATTGACAACAAATGCTTCATCCTTCGTACTCAGCTAGCCAGCCATGATATACATCCAGTAAGTGTTCTTTTCTACATGGGCCAGGTCTTGGTGAAGCAAAACCAGGCAAAAGAAGTGAGCTCCAAAGCACACCTGCTCTGTGGGCAAGCTCAAGAATCACCATACTCACACACCCTTATTGAGTCTGGAGAGACAAAAGGATAGTTGGGTAATACAAGTACGCTGCAGTAGTATTAGGAGTTATGCGTGAGCTGCGTTGCAGATCATTGTGATATGTGCTTGTTTAAGTAAATCTGCCAACGTATCGACGATTCCCAAGTTGAAGCCAAGCAGTGGTGAGGGTCGAGAATGACTGAGGAGCTGGCTTTTTTTTTTTTTTTTTTTTTTTTTTTTTTGATGGTCTGGATCAGATGCGGTGTACCTACATAGAATGGATTTTCCATCTTCGTACGTGACAAGACCTTTATTTATCCGTTTTCTGCACAGATTTACATACCTTTTAAAGAATAGTGGGGTTTCTTTGAATTCTTCGACTGAAAAGGTGTGATCGTATGGATCTGCTGGTAGAGAGACTAAAGAATTGATATGATACAACAGAATATCCAGACTGAGGTAATATGTAAGCTCGACGGAGTTCTTCTGGCTCCCTCACAACCGGTCCCTCGCCACCTCTTTCATCCCAACGTCCTCGTACGCCTCTTCATCCTCTCTGGATGTTCTACGGTACGGGATTCAAGTGAATCCATCTTCCCGTGTTCTATCCTAAAGATGTAATCGGTATGCTATGTACTGTACACGATACGATAGCATACTGTCCGGCATTTATACTATGTAAAAGCGAAATACAACAGTGGTACTTGATACACACAACAGCCTACTACTGTATGTACTGTGTACAGCCATACATTCATACACTCTCATACTTTACTTATCTTTTCTCAGCCCACGATCGACGGCGTCATGTCACATCGTATCTGTCCTCACACCTTCTTCTTCTTCCGCCTCCTCATCGTCAAGTCATCATCTCACTCCCCTCCCCCCTGAAACACATCCCAGAATTGGCCTCCAACTGCTGTTGTAGTGGTTCATACGGCATTCTGTATCACCATCCACCGACCTACTTTTTGTATCTTTCTCTGACTCAATTGCTTGTCTGCTGCACATTTTTCTTCAGCTCTTCTAACCCCCACTGACACACTCCTCCTTGCCGATCCCTCGCCCACTCCAAACAATCAGGAAACCACATCCCTTGTACTCGGTTCTTCTACTTGACAAGCTGACTAGCCCCTCTCCCAACGAACGCCCGCGGCCTGAAAGCGATCGTTTGGACCCCTTTTTTCATTGGCTCGACCACCTCAAGCTGTGTCCGTCGTCCTCTGGCCACAACCCTCAACACCTCAAACCCTCTGCCGCCTCATCTTCATAGCCGTCACCACGCTTCCCTATCAATCCACCTCAGTCATATCCAATGGGTCTTCGCTTCCCCCCACAATCGCAGACGATGAGGCGGCCCGCGCGAGACCGCGGAGCTTCCGAACCTGAGCTCTCCTCGTCTTCACCGCACTCAATGCCCTTGCGTACCTTGACCCTTCAAAATTACTCCTCAGCGCGGGCGCACCAACCTTCAATGGTGATGAACTACACTCGAACGCACCTCATCGAGCTCAACGGGCGTTCAGACGATAGCTGTCTAGTGGTGATTTCCGGCAAGGTCTATGACCTCACGCTCTGGCTTGACGAGCAGGAAGACAGCTTGGGCGCGGACGAGCTCAGGACCCTTGCCGGCACTGATCCCGTTGACGCCGGTCGCACACTTGCAAATAGGCTTGGGAGGAACGTTGAAGCTCGGATCGCTGAGTGTCGGATCGGCGACTTTGACCCATTCGAGCTCGCGCCCGAGAGCGCACCACCGGCTTGTGTCGATCCCGGCGGGCATTCAGCCCTTTCTACGCTTAGCTCGACGCAGGAATGGATGACAGGTCATCAGCATGAGAGCGTATGTACCCATTCCTTTCACATTCCGCGCTGGTTACGATATGATCGGTAGCTGTTTGCCTTCGAGATTCTGACCCTCATTCTGTTTCTCTGGGCGTGTGTAAACAGTCCTCAAGTAACACCTTAACTTATCACGGTGCCCAAGCGCCTACCATCCCGGCCCTGGCACACCCACCTCAACGGCCATCCCATCTGGCCCGAGCCCTAGCCCTAGTTGAACACCACAAACAGCTCGTGATCGAGGCGGAGACGAAAGTGGGAACGGCGCACGTGAGTTTGGCGGAAGCTTTCGAGGGTCTAGCCGAGGCAGAGAAAAAACGAGACCATCTGGTCATGCTCGCCTGTGAAGGCTTTCGACCTACTTTACCGGAATGGGAAGAGGTAGCTGAAGAGGATATGGTCTAGCTTTGATCAGTGATATGCCTCGCAAATCTGGATCAGGTGATCTTATGTCTCTTTCTCTTCTCTTTCCTCCCATTCCCCTCTCTCTGTCATATCTACTACCCCCACAACCTCTTCTTTGCTACCAAAACAAAAAAATCTGTTCAACCCAAACGCGCAAACAATACCACATCACTCCTGGATTTGCCGCCATGTTTCTCTATATCATCATGTGCTTTTCTTTTTTATGCCTTCTCATTCTCGCTTCCACATCTTCTCTATATCAATAAACTGACCGTGAAGCTTAAATGCTCCGGAATAAGAATATTAAGCAAAGTGCTAGAGAGGTCAGCGATGGAAGGTTTGTCGTTTTTTTTTTTTATTAGACTCAGAACAGACCGAATCATTTTGTTGTTCCTGTTCAGGATGAAATTTGTGTTATCAGATCTTTCTTTACTTGGAGTATATCCTCCTCTTGTTTCAATTTGTTGTTGTTGTTGTTGTTATTCATCTTGGCTTGGGATAGATGCGTGTGCGTGTGTGCTTTTTTTTTGAAGAGGGGGGGGGGAGCGTTATTGTAAAAACACATGCGAAGGAATCAAACAAAGAAACAGAAGAGAACATAAACATGGGCTTGGTATTCCGAGTGGGCCGAATCAAAGTTGGGAATGAAGTCATGAGACAAGCAGTATGATATTTGTGGTATACAAATATAAAATCCAGAGAAGATGAGAGCGTTTTCCAAAAGTTCTGACAACATTGACAAGCAAAGTGTTCAGTGGTATCACAGGCACGCCACTCCAATACAGCTCCAATACAGCCGTTCCACCACTGAACACAGTGCCTGTCCTCATATTCAGAACCTCCGGAAAATTTCTAGAAAACATTCTGAGCTTTTCTGGATTTTATATCTGTATACCATGATACTGCATTTTGCCAAGGATTGGATCAAGGTGGCTCGGCCGTATCCTTGGCCACATCTCAATCATAACACCTTGAAGCCTGTCAAATCTTAGGGTACAATGAAGAGACCATATGGTTATGTTGTTTTTTATGTTTGAGGTTTTCATTTTTTATACGATATTGTGAGGGGGTGAAAGAAAAACTCACTTAGAAAAAGAAAATATGACAAAAGCCTTTTAACATGAAAATTTAAAGGGCAGGATATATTATGCTTGTGTTTTTTTTTTTATACAACCTCAATTCATTCAACTTGATGCTTTTTTTTCATGTATTCTTTTATTGATATCTGAGTGGGTGAATGATGTTCAAATTTTTTATAGCACAGGAAAATTCTTTTTTTTTTTTCACATGGTAGTCTTGGATGGCTATACTTTGAGTGGAAGTTAGTCTGGGACCGATACATGCTTTTGGTATAAGCATAATCAATCATGTTCCTATCCATATAAATCTATGAATATGAAAAAAAAAAAAAAAAAAAAAAAAAAAAAAAAGATATAATCTTTTGATGAAGAAAAAAAAAAAATTACAAAACACACATGTTACAAGCTGTATATACTTAGATCTGGCAATTTTAATTTACAATTTCCATTCTTTTAACATTTGTATTTTTAGACTATGTGTGATCCGCAGTTGTCAATACAGTTACTAAGATACCTTGGTTATGCTAAATTTGTATTTGTCATCTTACATGTCTTTTGTATTTACAAGTTACATTGTTTCCTTTTCCGATCATCACACAAAACCCAAAAACTTCAGCCACGTGATCAGAACCTTGCAAGAAAACAAAAAGATGGGGAGGAACTTATGTGAAAGTGGGTTAATCACCACAAGACTTCTAAGATACAGCTATGAGGTTTGGGCAGACAAACCTAGAGTGAAGAGGAAATTTATATAAAGTGTCGGTTAGGGATATCTCGTAGCTTTTAGCTCGAGTAAACAATATAGGTGGCTAGTGACTTCATTAACAGGCACACAAACGTAGGTAAAGAAAGAGAGAGAGCAGAAGTTAGAATCATGTAAAAGAATATAGATGAATAGGTGATGAGGGTATGAGGAAAAATTAAGTTACGTACGGTTCTTCGATCACAAGTGATGAAGAACCGTATCTAGGATCAGTATTTGGGTTATGTATAGATGGATGGATTAGGTTACGGATACAGTTTGGTGTGAGAGTGCGGAGAAGTGTTTGACTGGATATAGACATAGTCTGACAAACCTGTGTTGTGAATGTTCACACCTGGTGAGGTATTGATGAGAAGCCCAAGACCCACCCAAAGCTCCCATTGGCCTAGGTTGCGCCAGATTCATGTTAGTGCCCTCCATTCTCCTGAAATCTAGCCAGCTGATGGTGACCTGGCACCAGTATCAAGTGATGCCATAACTCCTTGTTCACAATCACAAGATTCTAGAACATGAGTTTTTACTTGAGTGAGGCAGAGTGAGATAAAGTTTCCCAAGTGTGACCCAAAGTTGTGTTGAGATAGGCTCGTACCTACAGTCCGGACATTAGCATCCTGTATAGCATATTATAGACTTGTACTGTAACAGTTCCTTCAGTCATCTTTGTATGGTTTGGTCTCAGAGTTTCTTCTCTGTCTTTCTCTCTGACCACATCCTTGACCCAACCCTGTTACGGGTGCAGCCAGCACTTGAGGCTGACACTCGTGTACCAGGTATGAAGCAATGTTACACATATCTTCTTCAGAGACTTCTATCCAGAATTCTATAAGTTGCTCATGGTATTGATTTCAGTGAGACTAGATCAGAGTAGACCTAATAAGACTTCATGAAATATTCTGTACAACTGAGAAAGAGATGTTGAGAGAAGAGAACTAGAGTATGAGCTACTAGATCTTGTGAGTGGGACAGTTTTTCATGGGAGTCAAGACCAAGTTGGAGTCTTCCACTCCAAACTGCTCAAGAACATCACAGACATAATTCTCTTGCAAAAGATGGAAGGTGCGAGCTGATCTAACCCTGTTCATATAGACACTAACATGTTGGAATGGGTGTTTGTACTACTTGAAGTCATAAAGGGAACATAATTTGTCCTGCACATGTACAAGGAGTGCAATATCATTCCAAAACACACATCCTTTTTCCACATTCATGTGTATGTGCACAAAAAAGTTACCATTCCAATGAGAGTGCAAGGGGTTATCAACTTCAATTGAGTAAAGATCAATGGACATAAATCTTTGTGTTGAGGTCAGGATTGTTTTGATGGTCCACTTGTTAAGTATCATATACCTCCTATTCTAAAAGCATGATGTCACTGGTACCATCTTCAAAACCACAAAAATTAAGTGCCCTAAAGAGGAACATCACCTTTGCCAATAAGAAACGCAGTTTCAGTGTGGAGTCATTGTAACTCAAGATCTTCAGATGTAGCAAGACAACACAATGTATGCATTGAATCCTTGACACCCACCAAGATGTAGTTTGGGTAAAACTGAATGCCTTGGATCTGTTGATTGCCAAAAAAGACTGAGCTTGCCTTGTGTGAGTTGTTGTGCTTCAGTTTGAGGCACCTCATGCCCCCAACAATGTCTACATCATCTGGGAAAATAGCAATCTGTCCAACACAGTGTTTAACAAACGATACCCATTGCTTGTTCATAGCTGCAAGGTAGTGTTCCTTGTCAGTACCTCCCATTTCCTGAGTGAAGGTAGAATTTCCATGTTCTTTTCTAAAATAGTATTCCAGGTTTCAAAGACAAGTAGCTGAAGCTCTGCTTTGCATGCATCAAATTTGTAAAGGCTTTATATTTGGTGGTTTGATGGGAAACTCAGTCTGCATTGAAGGAGGTAGGGATGAAGTATGGTTTGGGTGAAGCAGGAATGATGGAATTCTTATCAGCAGATAGGAAACACTAGTCCTCAAGGTCTTACTTGTCCATGTACAAGTTGAGTTAATGATTACAAAGGGGGAAGTGTATTTGAGGAAGGTGATAACTTGAGATATGGTGATGCAGGTTATGGAAAGATCCCAAAGGCAGAAAGCTGTGGACTTTGGCATTTTACTGTGCCCTTGTGGAAGGTCCCTGACATTGGGGGATCTACAGAGGACAAAGGGGTGCTTTTGTACCCTCAAAGGTTCCCAATGTTGAGGGCTCTTCCAATGGGAACTCTGTGAATCTCACAAAAACCATCTGGTTTGCTGTAGGGTATAGGTTCTGGTGTTAATTTCAACTTTTCAAAGGTACATCTTCCACATGCTTCCCACCCTCTGGTGTTTCCTTGTGCCAAGAATCATGTGATAGTGCCTCACCTGAAGCTGAAGGTGATAAAATTGAAGATGTAATATGTCTCCATCACCACTGCTCCTCATAGGTAATTAGGGAGGCTGGTATGTATCATTTGCACATGATTATTTTCCATGAAAGTCCTGTTGAAGTGCTCTACTACAATTGTTTTGCTCAGGTTTCATGGCTGGTCTTTATTAAAGAGTGATTCCAAAAATCTTAGATTCAAATTGAAAATTGCTAACCTCCTGTATCAGACTTGAGGAAACAAATTTTCTCACAGGTAATATGCTCCTCTTTGGCCATATACTTTTAAAAACATTCAAAGACCTGATAATTTCATGTAATCATGAACATCCTATTATACCAAGTTCATCACTAAATGATACAAGATGTTTCTTATTACCAGAAGAAGTGAGAGTTTGAATAGGAGCAACAACTTTCAAGTGGACATAATACAGAATTCTATGAGAATGAGTAAGTTTGGACTTGAAAAGCCATCATTGAGATTTAGAGAGTAGACAATATTTACATTTGTTCTTCAAGCCATATCTTTTGATACAAAATTGGTGCAGGGCTGATGAGTGCAAGTGCACAAGTTGTCTGTGTATGATGTCAGTAGTAGCATTAAAGAATTTGAATGATGACAAGGAAAAAGACTGAGAATTGGAAGAAAAACCCAGAAAAGACAAGTTTACAGGCCAATGGATACTTACCCTAGCAGCATATAGGTCCATACTAGTTGGGTTGTCAGAGGAAAAAATCCTTTGACCATTTGGAATATTGGAAACCCTTGTTGAAGAATTGCCTTGCATGTGATAACCTGCATCACAAAGAAAAGTAGCCAACACAATATTGAGAGCTACATCTAAACCTTGCAGGTTGTTTTGTTGGCACCATACGTTCTAATGACTATGTTTCCTACCTTAGTAGAAAAAAAGTGGCAAGCATTGTTTGTGGATCAAATTTGAACAGGTCAAATGAGGTTGAGACCAGAAAACAAAGACTCATCATTGGTGATATCCCTGTTTATCCCTGTGTTTCATCTGCAGGTAATCAGCAAGAAGAGAATAGACCGCAGTCAGCTCAAATATCTTCCCAATATTTTCTCAGGTTTTCAGAAAAGAGAAAAAGCCATTGTGACAGATTGATTATACATTCTCAATCATAATAATTACATGTTAAAACATTAAAGTAGGTTTTTTATATTGAAAAAAAAAACTTTTGTTTTTCCAAAAAGATAGCTTTAGAATGCTACAAATGCAAGCCTTCCACAGAGATCCTTAGAGCCTCAAAAACTCAAGATTTTAAGGAAAAATTATTCAATTGTGGATTGGGTGATAACCCATCAGGCCTTTACTAGTCTTGGGTGGCACACACCATGGAAGTTGGGGAAGGAGGTGTAAGCAGTGTTTGGGGGTTTGAAGAATGTTTTGACATTCAAAATTTGATTTGAGAGACATGTGTGAAGGATGCATTATTTAAGCAAAGCACTGGTGTCATAAACTGATGTTAATGACACCAGGTAAGAGAAGACCTAATGAGACTTCCAGTCAGACTCTATACAGATGAGTGCTATATGTAAGATTGAAAGAATAGAGATAGAGTATGATGGCTACTGTCAAAAAGCAAGAAACCAAGTACCAGGGTTTTTTTTCAATATTACCTCTGTTGTGTGCATGATATTCACAAAGGACTAAATAGGACATTATAGAACATGATAGAAGGTATTGGTACAGGTGTTATGTGTCATATGGGGTTTATGAGGTGGATGAAGTGAGAAAAACAATAAGAAGAGCTGGATAAAAGAAAGTGTAAGGTAAGACAATATTCAAGGGTTGAATCTAAAGCAGTATACATTACTTAGCTACATCTGTTCGGAAGATATCCATTATGACATACTCAAAAAAACATTCAACTGGCTTAGGAAACAGCTTTTTACAACATCTTTCAAGTCTACAGAAAGGTTTAACTTCTGAATGATTAACAGTGCCTCAGTGGTAAAAAGTGAAGAAGTGTATAAAAATAAAACATAAATAACTTCTATTAATGCATATGAACAGGTCTATAAGTAGATACTAAAGAGACCCTTATACAATAGCATGAAATACCATCAAATACTTGAATATATTGTTGTAGGGAAATTTTCTCAGTCAATTTTCAAGATTTCAAGGGCCAAAGTATTCCAAAGGTTTTATAGAAATGTACTCTACAACATTCATGTTTGGACTTATTGGCTGGGTTTAGCACACCAGGTTCTATAGATTAAAACAGGTAGCCTAAGAATAGTAAAAAGTCAAAAATAGGTGTATTATTGTATTGAGGATGGGTTAAAGATGATTCTATAGCTTCAGACAGAGGGCAAGTACAATCTGAAAAAAAAAAATGAGGTGCTGTGGTGGTGTGATGACCTCATCTGGTGAATTTTTCTGTGGTTTATTCAGGGTAACTGGGACAATTCCATATGATTCATTTAATTGTCAATAGGAAAGTCACATGAAAGAGTTACATGGGAGATTACCTGTGTTGATATAAAATGTAGGCTCGAAGGAGGTTTTTCACAATCTTGGGGTCTTGTAGTTGGAGTGTGAAAATAGTAGGATATTTGTGGACTATAACTTGAGGGTGCTATTTTAGAGGGATTCAAAGTTTTGGGGTAGTAATATGGAATGTTTTAATAATAAGGAGGGTCTAAAAAATTAGCGCAAGGAAGATAGGGTGCGATGTTTTGTGCTTTGGAGTTCTGGTGTAGTTCTGGCTTGGTTGTGTGAAAAATTGTATGATCAAATTGAAAAATAGGTGGATTGTTGTAGTTTTCTCATTTGTAGGTGTGCTAAGAAAGTTAATTAATTTGTAGGAAGATGTTCAGATTTTTTTTATTCCACTTTGTTTTGTGGTCAAAACTGCTTGTGTGCTCTTTAGTTGTGGGAGGATTTTGAGTGATCTGGCACTAAGTCTGTGTCTTCATTTGGTGACAACCTTATGAGTAGTCAAAGACTTATCATTAATCAGCCTTAGGTCCCTTCTTCTGTCTCAAAGGAATTGAAGGTAGTGGTAAATGAGATATTGTATTGTGTTTGTGTCTACTCCTTTGGATTTAATGGACTTTCCCTTAAGGGTTTTGTTCATCATGGTGTTCATTGCGCACTATTGAAGATTGTGATAGGGAATTGCCTTCTAGGTGGCCAATGGCGATTGAGCTTTTGGGGTTCATCGCGTGTGGCGTCTTCGTCCTGGCCGGCTGCTTCTGTGAGAACGCAGGTGCATGCTCTGAGGCCACAAGCGCATAGGAGGGGCGGCATGGGGCACAGGTTAGTTGTGGTCAGGGGTGGTAGTTGGCGTCGTAGGCCCTTGTTGTTGAGGGTTGGCACTACGCTGAGATAACGGCTAGGTGATTAACCAAGCACAGTTGGTGCTGGATGCTCTCCATCCTAGCCTCTAGACGCTCAGGGAAATTTATGTGCAAATGAGTTGGTGGATGCAATAGGCACTGCCAAGAAAGTTGCATCGCATAGAGGCATGCTATGTCACATAGCAGGCCAAGATGCGATGCAATAAGTCTATTTTCCAAGGTAGGGACCTTGAAAAATGGTCCATAGTATCACATGAAGACATGCTATGTTACATAGCAAGCTTCCATGCGATGAAAATATATTGGCAGTGCCTAGGGTGTGTTGCCCTTTCCTCTTTGCTTTTGGCTTCTTCCTCACGTAACCGGACTGTGGCTTGGTGATGATCCAACTCCACAATTTGGGCGATTAGGATCCTGATATTGGAAGCCGTGTCCCATTTGACCAGCCGGACTAATATATATATAGTATAAAATCTGATATGAGAAGACTTGAAACATTTAATACTAACAATATTGAGTTGGAAAAACAGTAGGTTGTTGCAGAAGAAAAAATAAGGGTGACACACAAGCAAAAACAAAAGTTGATAAGATCAAGCAATAAATGTGAGAATGGGATTGAGGAGAATAGAGAGTACAAAGAGTGGATGGAGGAGGAAAAACAAACAAGCAGGCAGCGGGGACTGCTTTTATGATGAACAAAGAGTTGAAGAAACTTCAAGAATGGTCAGGAGGAAGTGACGTGAGGTGAGGCCAAAAGAGCAAGATGATGATGAGAGTCAGGATGGAAAAAAAAAATTGCCAACAACATCATTGACAATTGAACATGAGAATGTAAAGGGTAAAAAACTCAGTCAGCTCAAAATCTTGCCCTACATCAAAGAAGTCCAAACCCAACCACGTAATTAGTTAAATGAGTCAATTGAAACTTAGTCAGCTACATAAGAGCATCCGCAGCGGAGCTCGCATTGTGCGGATTCCCGATCAGGGGCCCGAACTTGTTTTGCAGATTTAGGGGTTGACAAGACCGTGAGTGCACAGCGGACCACTCAAATCGAGGGGGTCTCAATCGATGTTTTGCTGCTAGATGTGGGGTACAAGCATCTGTTCTTAGTTAGATTGATGTTTGTATTGATATTTTGGTCGTACACTAGAGTCTGTACAGTGGTTGCACGTGATGTCAAGACTTCCGCTCGGTCTCGCAGATGTGGAGAGTCTTCATCAAATTGTGGACTCTCAACGTCCGACCCCGAGACACACTTGTAAAAAGGCACCCCTCTTGTACCGAGTCACACACCCGATGGCGGTGTGCGTCCCGCGGAAGCGATGAAGAGACATGGTCTTGGTTGAATTAATAGATCACAGCGGTGCTTGACGAGGACTTACGACGAATGAATACATAACACACAGGTCGGGTGTGGGAAAGTCGACCAGCGCTTCAGTTTAACCGGTCAAAGACAGTGCATATCCAGAGGTGCTTTTTACCAGTACCGAACTATATTTAAGACTTCGCCTTCGTCTGCTATTCGCGGTCAGCAGTACATATCATCTGCGCTGCAAGGTCGCTCTGATCTGATAATCCTTTAGACACCGCCCAACTGCGTGAAGTACCTTTGATACACGCTATATGAGTTCGCCAATGGCTCTCGAGAAGGACTTTCTGTTCGATTCTTACGGTCTTGAAGAACACCCCGACTCTGAACCTGGAGCGATCAACACTCGATTAGGGCGCCAGGTGTCGATCAGTACGCCACGCACTCCCTCGCAGGTATGACTTCAGCTTGAGACGACCAAAATATGTACACAAACGGAATGCTGATTGCCATTGATATCCATGAACTCAGACTCATCGTTCGATTCGGGATGTCGCTATTGGCTTCTTGTTGGCTACCGCGTTCTGGGTAACTCCCTGGATATTTAGACACGCTTCATTGTCTTCTACTCGCGACCTTCTCCAGGACATTGTTGGACATCACCACCACCATAAGCATCATCACCATCATGATCACCACCATCATGACCACCACCACCATGGTACCCCAGATCCTTTCCCTAGCGGGGATGAGATTGGCTTTGAAGGACCGACGAAGAGTGAGTTTGTGTCCAGTGGTTTTTCATCATCTGTAATGTGTTTGCTGATCTAGCAAATTCATCCCAAACTTTCTTTATTGTCCTTGTCCTTGCGTGGCTGCTGGATTCTGTGAACAGCTGGTAGTGAACCTTTTGCCGCCGTGACTGCCATCGTATCCCCGAGACTTGAAAGCTACTATCCCTTGGTCTCTCCGATCGAGGGGAGTACAATCAAAGTAAGCAATCGATATCTGGTATACGTTAAACCGAGTTGTGATATTGAATGTTATAATCATATAGGATTTTGACCCCCTTAGGTCAGTCTTTCATCATTGCATCTCATTTTCGAGAGAGACGTCTTAGCATTGGATCGGCCTACAGGTCTTGGGGTTATCTATCTCCTTTTCACTCTTTACCGCACGATGCCTTTGGACTTGAATCGAGTTCTGCGAAGATCCCGCCTACTTGCGAGCTTGAGCAGGTAAGGTTGTCAACAGCATTTGGTATAGGCTGGAAACAAAGACAATTAATAATTATAATATTTTTTCGGTCTCAGGTTCATCTCCTTCATCGCCATGGTTTGTCGACTGTTTCTTCGAGACGTTTATTTAATAGGATTATACTACATGGAAATTAATTAAATTCATCATTGTATGTAGGTGCCAGGTACCCTACTAGGTCTAAAGAGCCTGCAGGTTTTGCTGAACGCTTGAAACATGCCAAAGTAATCCGCTGGGCGTGTCGCTCGATCCTATCTCTAAGCTTTCAAAGCTCATTTCTCCGCATGTTTCTGGGTTGCAGGGCTACAAAGCTACAGGCAAATTGAAATTTTGTGAGCCCATTCGTCTACTTGTTCTTTACCCAAAATATTCACTGCTGATGTGACTTGCATCAAAGTGAATACCTGGGAATATCAATTAGGATACGAAATCCTTACGCCATTTGGGCGTAATCAACTTTTCAACCTCGGTGTCGGTTTTCGGTGAGTCAATTGTTGTTCCTGTGCTATCTGTTTCACTTGATCCGATTCTTTTCATGGCCACAATCAGGCAAAAGTACGGTCACCTTTTAGATCGCTTGAAGAAGTCTACCAAGAAACTCGTTTATCGCACCACTAGTCAAAATAGGATGCTCTCCAGCGCGCTCCACTTTGCTGGTGGTAAGTGCTCGACAGAACAGTCTTGCATTTCTAGAGGATTGAACTGAGTCTGATGACTTCATTCTCTAGGCTTTTGGGGCATACCGTCTGAATCGTAAGTGTTTTACTTCTTTCTGTGGCTGCACTAGCATGTCTCCTCTAACATCCATACCGTGGCCGCACTCATCAGAAAATATCATCGTGAGCCACCGTTGAAGAACTCGTCCCACCCATTCAGTCGCAGGGCTAACTTTGTCTTACAACTTCAGAATCCATCATAGTGGAAGCCAAGGGATTCAACAACACCCTCGCGCCTTACCATACTTGTAAAAATGGCCAGGGGTCTAGTGATACTTTCGCCGCGGCTATTCTAGCTAACTGGTCAGCCGTTATTCCTTTTGGGCTATATTATCTATAGCCTTGGAGCTAATCATATCCCTTGTTTTCACTCAGGTCGGAGATCTATCTAGCTGATACTCTTCCAAGGTTGCAAGCCGACTTGGATGGCTACACGCTAACTTTCAAAGATGTGAGTACTGCCACGCCTTTCAAACTCTAAATAGTGAACTGACTCGGTTTGACAATTTTGATAAGGTGCTGTCCATGCAACAGGTTGGCTTGTGGATTTACAAAGCGGAGTTCCATAGTGCTGATGGTCGAATATGAATTTGTAGCTATGTGCCTACGAAACCGTCAGCTTGGGCTGGTCATCGTTTTGTGAACTGTTCACACCCGAAGAATTTAAGGGTTTTGCTGTTAGTACCTGTCTGCCCATTTCTCTTTTACCATCGATTTAACCTAGCTGACTTTGGAATACATCTTTGTTCAGTACCACTCAGATCGTACGTGTCTTCAACCTACTTATGAACAGAACCCTGGGTTTATGTGGTTCTTTTTAGTTGAATTTTGGTATACATTTAGCTTTGGGTCACCAGTAGCGGCCGCTATAGGGAAAGGATGGGTGCAAGAATTGGTAAAATTTTGTTCATTGAGTCATCTCACTCTCGTTAGACAGCTGACTGTTTGCCTTTGCGTCACGAACCTTCTCGCGTGCTTCCCAGCTTTCCCGATTGACCCAAACGCGAATGACGGAGTTTGACAGCTCTGTGAATTCGACTTTACATTCGAACCCAGTCACCTTCCCTCTTGATCAACCTATTTACGTTGACGCAACTCATGACACGTGAGAGATCTGACTTGAATCTAGAAGTCAAGTGCGCCTTGCTAACCTGCGCTCCTCTTGCTTGTATTGGAATCGACTGCTCAAAAGTGTGATATCATGTATCGTGGTTGCCTTGAACTTGACCACCTTGGCTTCCGAAGGCCCACTTCCGACCACCTACATTCCTGAAAAACAGTCCTTTGTGTCTAGCCACATCTCTCCTTTTGCTGGCAATCTGCAAGCGCAAGTGGCAACGTGTGATGGGGAGAAACAGATAAGGTAGATATCCGCTCAGAGTTTCATATGTCTTGGACAGACAGATCAATCTCTTGATGTGATTTGTTGGCTCTTTTTGTACACAGATTTCTTCTCAACGACGCACCCGTGCCCCTGACTGGTGTTGAGGGCTGTGGACAGAATCCGCAAGGATTCTGCTCTTTACAGACGGTCGTCACGTCCCTTGGTCGACGGATGAAGGAGATCGACTATGCCTATGAGTAAGCAAGCTCATGTCCCTCCACTCTCACTCATATTATGCACTTGATGCTGACATTCTCCATAGCTGTGACACGGAGCATGATTATCAACCTCCCATTGGAGGCGGTGGGATTGTGGATGGCAGACCACCTCACCGCCCATCTTCCTAAACTCACAAAAAAGCCCTTCTTTTTACGCAGCAGGAAGCATTTGTTATTTCATTTATCATCTTGCAAATCTTGTACATCTGCTCGCTGTTTTTTGTCTCGTATCCCGTCAAGTAGGTTTATTGACTTGTGTTTGAAGCAATCTCATCAGCTGCACTTTTAAGTCTTATAGCGATGTTCCAGAGAATTTGATTCATGACAAATGAGAAAGAAGCTCAGGAAAGAAAAAGCAAATGGCTTGGTTCATATGTGACTCACAATAAGTGAGACCAAGTGAGATGTTCAGACCAGCTCACAGTGTCTGTTTGCCAGGCCCCCAGTGTCGGGGGCTGTGGAAAGTAAAAAGAAGTGCCTTTGTACCCCTTGTAGCCTCGGATGTAGGAGGTCCTACAAATAGACACTGTGGCTCACTACCTAAAAAATAATGTATTCCACTCAGAATACAAAAGTATATTTATTACAAAATTCTCTGGAAGCCATTGAACAAGTGAAAAATAGCAAAAAGAAAAAAAAGAGTATATTGTCTGGTGCTGTCTTCATGTTACATAGTTTTTCATAGTTTTAGGGTTCATGGTTTCTAATGTACTAACAAAATTGGTTCAAATACATGGGATTGGCCCTCTGTTGTAACATGCTTCTCAACCCCGGGTGCAGAAACTCAAATTTGATCCAAAACTTAGAGAACCTTGATTGACTGGGAGCATTTGAAGCACGAAATAGTTCCATGATTGGTCATCACCAACTTGTCTATGACCACACAATGACCACTCTATGACTGGGACATTACTGGTCTTTTGGCATGTCAACCCTTGAGTCATTACTCTTTAAGTAATGACCAAAAGGATTTCAATAATATATCATACAGATTAATCTATACATAATAATAATACTAAAAAATAAGATACATATTCAACTTAAAGGTCTAGTGTCAAAGACCCACATAAAAAGTTGTATAAAACAAAAAAAATGATATGAGAAAAGAGGAGGAACTTCTAGAACTCTGAAGAGAGGCCTAGACCCCCAAAATTCATACAGACTATCCTACTGTAAGAATTTCTGCACACCACCAAGGCAACCAAAAGGAACTCTACCAGTTCAGGAATTATCTTGATTTGTAAAAATAAAAACCCTGAAAGGTCCGCAAACCATTTATAAAATCAGTATTACAGTTGGCACCTAAATACAGAATATTACAGTTAGCACCCAAAACCAGACCCTTTTACAAATACTGTCAGAAAGGAAGAACTCATTGCCATCAAGACCATACTTTATGAGAGGACCAAGAGAAGGGACCAAGAAGGCTGTAAAGTTCTGAATTCAATAACAAAGTCTTTCAGAAAAAGATATAAATAAAGCCCATCTTGACAGGTGTCAGGGTGATGCTTCTTTGTGGCAACACACCTGGCTATTTCAGGCTGGATGTGAAGTTAAATTGAGCTTCAGGCCCAAAAGAGCAACAGGCAAGTCTTCACTTGGTACCACCAAGTATAGACTACAGCTAGTTGACCTCTAAGAAGAGGATTTAAGACTCTAGTTGATTTACAAGGGTCCTCCCTTGGTAGAGTGCCTTGTCTTATAACTGGGCAAACAGTTATCTGCAAGAGCCAACTCTAGAAAATACAGGCTTAGCTGAAGGTGACAGCTCTTGCTCCTTCCTGTATTGGTGTTCTTTGTCTTTAACCCTTGGTGAGTCTTCACAGTCAAGGGATCCTGGAGGTGAAGGTTGACCAAACCTTTTCAAGTGATTGATGACCTTTCTTTTAAGTACACCTGTTGAACCTTGCACTATTGAGCAGATACTTTTATATATAAGTTATCCTCAATGTATTGTGCTTAGTGGTTCTGATTTGGTGTGTGTGGTAAAAGGTGAGGAGAGAGGACAACTCCTGGGCAGGAGGGAAGAGTTTATATACCTTTCAGGCTCCCTCCTCCTCACTCTCAGGATATGGGCTGGCTTGTGGTTCCAGCTCATGCTATTACAGGGCCATATGGGCCAATCTGTGGTTGGCCATGTGGGCCAGTCCGTGGGTGGCCATGTGGGCCAATCTGTGGTTGGCTATGTGGGTCAATCTGTGGTTGGCCAGGTGGGCCAATCTGTGGTTAGTTATGTAAAGTTTTCAGCTGATACAAGAAACGGTCGATACTGGGTGAGCAACTCTCTAACCCAGGGACCAATCCACACACACGCTGACCTAAGGTAGGGTGTGGGAGATAATTAGCCTATGGCTCTTTCAGATAGAACAAAAACGAACGGATCGCTTTCTTTCCCTATGAATTTTTACGATAGAAGAAA
>MU167383.1:68847-86101 GCA_015951145.1 Cronartium quercuum f. sp. fusiforme G11
TGAGTATGAGTTGTAATTGTCCTTGTTAGCACATGGCACTTTGGTGCTCAGGGCTGACACCCCTATAGGCTGGCCAGAATTCTATATAAGTTACAGAACTCAAAAGACATCTTATGTCACCTTTTGACAAGCTCTCCCAAAGGTGTATTTCTATGTAAGTACTGTACTTTTCTGTACTTACTTATCCAATGGGCCTTGATTGAATGCCTTTGAATTAAATATCAAAGCTCTCTCAATGGACTCCATTCAAATTCTTGACTCTATCAGGCTCTCTATGTATTGTAGGGTACTCAATGAATGAATTAATATTTTTAAATTAAGTTCACTTCTCTAGAAGGTATGGCTTTGTACTGGCTACCATTCAAGTTAATGCAAGCATTACTTGACTTGACTAATTGCATGATATGAAGTCTTCACTGCCAAGATATTTGTATCGGATGGGCCTATCCGATGTTCTATCACCCCGAGATATGCGATGCAGTGTCAGTAGGATTAGGTGCGATGGAATTATACTGCAATATGGTGTCGGAGCATTAGATACCAATAGTAATTCCATCGCACCTAATCCTACTGACACTGCATCGCATATCTTGGGGTGATAGAACATCGGATAGGCCCATCTGATACAAATATCTTGGCAGTGCTTATTATGTGTTGGTGGTGAGTAAACCTCTTTCTGTCTCCTGTTCTGGAAAACATTGAAGACAGCAAAGCAGTCCTGTCAAGTTCACAGTTTCTGTGTCTTTCATGAACCCATTATACAGACAAAATTCAAATACTATCTCTGGCTGCTTTGTAGTCCAATGTACCAAGGTTTACTTACATTTTTTCTATTTTCTCAATGTCCATATTTCTTCCTCAAACCTCAACATATCTGGATTTTCTTTTGCATTCTTGACCTGTGGATTGGCTCTTGATGGTTCTGGGATCCTTATAATGAAGTATTCACCAAGTTCAACTGATCAGGTAAGGAGGTTCCCTGTAACTGTTGAAGAGCATCTAACTGAGCTGGATTTGTATTTTCCTTCACTTCTTCCTCTTATAGAGCCTGGTGTTTTCATCAAAATCATTGGATTTTCAGTGGTTTAGCTTTCAGATGTCTTTCCCCTATAAGTTGGTGTGTGTTGAGCAATACAGGATTGTGTATTTTATCTGTCATCAACGGTGGTGACCATTTGTCAGCCTAGCTTTAAATGAATGTGTGTAATGATCACAAAATCTAGGGCTAGCTACTAAGGAATATCATACTTGTGAAAATTTCACAAAGATAAATGGTCAAGCCTTATCTGAATATAACAGGCTTTGATAGAAATCAAGAGTTATTGAATTTCTCTTCACTGACTCTTATTGGCCATGGCAATCACTCTAGGTGAGATTCAAACAAACACCAAATCAGGGCAGCAGGGATTGATTAATCCAGGATGAAGGATAGAAATTGAATGTCTGAGTAATTAGTATTTGATCCAGAAACATACCTATAACAGATATAAAAAGGTAACAGGTCTGACTGACTCTTTTACTTCTAGGGGGAGGATTTTTCAAAATTGTATAGAGAAATTGGCTGTGGATAGAGATCTAGGAGTTTCAACCAAGGAAGCAATCAATTAAATAACTCTAGAAAGAAGGGTGATCATAAGTGAGAAATTCTAGAAATGAAACAGACAACTCTACTATAATTCTTGCAAGATAAGAGGTGTATGTTGATTCAAATACTATGTAATCAAATAATTTCTTTAGTGAAATGATAAGTGATGATGTGAATGTATCAAAAGAAAGAGAATTCTCTTTTATAGAGGTTTTGATGTCTAGAGAGTGCTTTCAAATTTTTGGGGTCAGCTTGAATACATAGAGAACTCTTGGACTCATCTGGATTTCTACTTTTTTTTTCATGATTACAGTAGTGGATAAACTAGTAGAGTTGATCTAGCTTCTTGGTTCCAACAACAAACCATCCTCTACTCAAGGTAAGGAAGTCAATGTGAACTAGTAGTCTAGTTTTATACTTAGAACAGTTGATTGTACTAGTAATTCAATGTGATTGAATCAATATAGCAGTTGATACCACAGTTTTAAGGGATCAACTGTTTGTACAATGTGTATTTTAAACAGATTCTACTAGTGCTTATGGGGAATGCCCTCATGTGAGAAGCTGTTAAGTAATTGAATGGACAGTTTACATTCCAGTTTATCAAGGATGTGTAAATATCATATAATGCACATCTAGTCAAGGAGCTGCAAAAACTTGTGTCAATACTGTAGTACAAGTTTCAATAGTAAAGTTACAGTACAATTGGTCATGTTTCCTCAAGGTAACTCCTGTGTTTCATTAGTAGAAATTCCATCAATTCAAGTGTAGCTACAAAAAACACTAGCTACTCAATTGTGAAGGTTCCTAGCTGTCATACTCAAAGTATGCTGTTTGTGTTATAACTAGAGAAATATTGTAGTTATTACTTGGGTCTATGAACAAACTATAGGTTGTTTTATCTGTAGAATCCAGTTCTACAATAATATTACACTTGTTACATTATAGTGTCAAGTATACTGGTTATTGTAACATATATACACATGTGTTACAGTATGAATTACAACTCTTCAGTAAAAAGTGTAAAGAGTGACTATCTGCTAGTTTACATGCAGAATTAATTTATGAAATAAAGATACTCAGGTGTTAAGTATACTTCATTTTTGTTACTCTTGAAACTGAGTGAGTTGTAATTTGCTAGTCAGTTCATGGAACTTTGATGCTCAGCACTGACACCATTGGGTTAGCTTTCACCTCTCCACAAGTGAGTTTCTGTGTCTTGGTGTACATTGTCATCTTTACATCATTTGTGATCAACAGGAAAGTTGGTTAAACTGGTTGCTAAAGCTGCACTCTTTGTCAGCCCTGAGGACTGCATAGCAGTCCCACAGACTGAAACAATACATGATTACATATAATAATCATGTGTAACAATGTGTAATACATAGTATACACATGAAAACACAGAGTGTAACATAATACTTACATAAAGAATACATAATGTAATGCAAATGTAACAATATGAAACTTCACCTCAGGCTCAGTTTCAAGAGTCATAAGTATAAAAATGCTTATGACAAGAGCCACTTAACAGGCCTTGTCATTAAAGCTGTCAGCTTTGAGGACTACATGGCAGCCCCATAGACTGATGCTATACATGATTACACATAATAAATCATCTGTAATAACATGTAATATATATCATCTATAAGAGAACACAGAGTGTAACATGAGTATTACATATAGAATACATAATGTAAAACACATGTAATAAATAGTAAACTTCACCTCAGGTTCAGCTTCAAGAGTCATAAGCATAACATGCTTATGACAAGAGCCAGGCAACAGGCCTTGTCTTCCAAGTACACAACCACAAGCTGACCCAAGTAACCAGGTAATAGCATAAGCTAAAACCACAAGTCAACCCACATCCTAAAAGTGTGCAGGAAGTAACCTGAAAGGTATATAAACTCCCCTCCTGCCCAGCTAGGATTCCTTTCTCTCCACCTTTTACCACAACACCAATTTACACAATAAGCACAACATTGAGGATTCTTATAACAATAAGATATCTGCTCAATAGTGCACTGTGTAATAGGTGGAAGTAAATAAGGGTCACCCATAAGGTTGGTAACCTTGGCTTGATAACCTCTTGTCCCCTGAACCACAAGAGTTAGAGCAAAACACCTATATACAGCAAAAAGGCCTGCTGTTGAACATTAAGAGAGAGTAGAGCCACCAGTAGTTAGATTAGGCCTAACTACAGCAGCTCCTCTCTATACCATAGTTCAAAGGAATTCTAGTGAGAATTCAGGATCCTCTAGTAAGAGGACCACTCATAGAGAGTAGAAACCCTTTTTATCAAAGGTCAACTAACTGTAGTCAGTGCTTGGGGGAATCCCAAGACTGCTAGTTAGGACTACTTCCTTGAAAGGACTAAGTTCCTAGACTAACCCTCTCCTCTTCCCTAGCCAGGTGGTAGCCCAACAGAAGCCACCTCCTGACACTCTTGCTGTGTCCAATATGCTACTTTTTTTTCACTTTTTCTGAGCAGAAAACCAGGGTTTCATTGAATTTGTGACTTCTGCAATGAATTACCTTGTTTCATGTGCCAGGAAAATTTTGGAGAAATCATGTTCAATATGGCTCCTTGGTGTTGCCAAAATTTTCCAATTTTTTTCAAACTTTGGCAGCAACCTCAAGCTCTTGGTAAATAATTGGAATGATACCCCTTAGTATATCACACTTTGATTGCATGCCACCTTTCAAGATCTAAATCTTGCACAAAAAGACCCAAAAAATTGTTGTGATCCCAGGGACATGTAAGAGAATGGTATCATGTACAAGCATCTCTAACTACATAAATGAGCCTAGTATTGTATCTGTCTACTCTCTTAATCTTGTATGAAAAGATCTCAGATAGATTCCTCATCTCATTCTCTGACTTCTATCTTTTCCTAACCCTGTTACCTGGATTAGCTACACCTGAGGCTAATCACCTCATAACAGTTTTTGCTTTAAGATCCTCAGAGAGGCATTTGCATTAACAAAAATCAGAGCAGGTGCCCAAGAGGCTGAAGGGTTTTTTTAATTGTTTAATATTTTTTCTAAATTTATCCCAGTGTCTTTAGCACATCTTTTTGAGATGTATGGTGGACCAGGACATCAACTTTCAAGTTTTTGAGATTCAAGCATAATTATGCTGCAAGGAGAGGCACAAAAAATAACCAAAAATCACAGTAGGTTCTTCAAGGTGATTCAAGTGTAGAGTGATTTTTTTCAGATCATTGGGATTAATTTTGTATTTTAACTGACAAATACAATGCTGGTTTGGTGCCTTCTGGAAGGCAAATGCAACAAAAAGCATACATTCTGGTGCAGTGGTTGGGTCAAATGATGTAAATGATGCAGCAAAAATCAAAAAGAAAAAATAAAAAGAAAAAAGAGAAAATGTTAGTCTTCAAAAGGAAGGCTTGGGGATTTTTCCAGATTTTTTGAGAGCTGCATAAGGCCTAAACCTGCACTGTATATTCCAATTTCTAAGTGGGATCAAAACAACAAGTCTGTAGGAAGAGACCTGGATTTTAATGTTGAACCCATGGCAAAATTCTCAGAAAAAAAATAATCATCATGCAAAGCCTTTCATTCCTCACTGATTTTTTCAGTTTTTTTTCTGCATTATTTACATCACCTTTGACCCAACCAATGCACCAGAATGTGTGCTTTTTCTTGCATTTGCCTGTCAGAAGGCACCAAACCAGCATTGTATTTGTCATTTACAATACAAAATTTATCACAATGATCTGAAATAAATCACTCAGCACTTAAATGACCCTGAAGAACCTACTGTGATTTTGGGTCATTCTCTGTGCCTCTCCTTGGAGTTTAATCAAGCTTACATATCAGCAAATTAACAACTGATGTCCTGGTTCACCTCACATTTGTCAAAAATGTGCAAAAGAGGTTGGGATAAATTTCAAAAAAATCAGAAAAAAGTGTTCAGCCTTTTGGTGCATCTTGGGCACTTACCCTGATTTTTTGGGATTCTCTGTAAAAGGTTTAGGTCTTGAAATGTTGCACACAATCAAATTACAATCTCACAAGGGGAATTGTTTTATTGGTTGCTTAGAGCCTGAGGTTACTGAACAAGTTTCCAGAAAACCTTTGGCAACATCAAGGAGCCATATTGAGCCCAGAGAAGGTAATTCATTGCAGAAGTCTCAAGGAGACTGGCACACATCAAAACAAGAATCCACTGTTAATCATATTTTTGAAGAGTTTTAAGGTTTTCAGTAAAGCGAGGCAAGAACATTGTGAACAATGCTTCAAACCTACCATTAAGTGGTTTTTGTGTTGTAGTTTAAGGGTATATGATAACATGCGTGGTGGTATTATGCTACATCAGGTAAGAGTAGTAAAAAGCAAGGAAAGTTCCGGTCCCAAAGATTTTGAACTTGAAACAGCAAGGCAGATGTAGAGAGTTGGAAAAGACTATGAACATCTTCCTGCAGAAGATACATTAGTGTGTGTCCGTGGAGAGTCGAGATTGACATTGGATGTCTGATCTGGTTGAGGGGATTGCCCTAAATGCCATCTCCACCACCAAAACCAACGACGCCTTGGCTTATCTAAAACAGGTGTAGAGGAATGCCGATCTAACATGGATGGTGGTGTATCGACCGAAGATGATTCATGGCTGGACTCTGATACCAAGCCATATTCAGTTTCAAGTTCTTTCAGTTCAGCTTCTTCTTCTTTTGACATCCCTTCATTCCCGTGTTGCGGTTCTGTGTCTGAATTTCCTCTTTGGAGTAGGGCACTGATCCTTTGCTTGTTTGCTTTGGCCCTAGCCCTAAGCGCCTGAAGTCGGGCCGCAACTGCTGAAGATGGCGTGACCGGAGGGTAATTAAGCCTTTCCCCATCTAATAATTTTTCACGTAAACTTGAATTAGGTTGCAAGATTTGAATCGTCATATCCAAACCAAGTCGAGCCTACAAAGATACTCAAACGACCAGAAACGGTAAACCTCTTCTCTCTATGTTTTTTTTGGGGGGAGGGTGGGGAAATACATCGCGCTTAGGAAGACGTGAGCAGTTCTGAAGTTTACAAACGTTTGTACTTACAGTCTTTCCTTGACGCTGAAACCGGCTGACACCGTAATGCTCAATACGTTTCCTGACTAGATGAAAACCCCAAGAAGACGTGACTTGAACTGATGTAGTAGCATCACACCTAGAGAATCGTTCCATGTAACCCAAATGAAGTTTTAGGTTCAGCAAGGGAGTACATAGTCCTTCAGAATCATCTTGCATGGGTCTCGAAACCGGTTCTGACTTGGTACATATACAACGCTTGAACGCCTATCTGCCATCGAAGAGACTCACACCTCACCTCGCGCACGAATTGAAAGTCGCTCAATTACTTCCATCACAATCCGATGATCAAGATTACGACTGCAGACCACCATTTCACCTCCAAAGACATCGAGAACTGATTGTTCTAAGACCCAAGTCTCGGATTTTTCCACAATACCTCGTGGTGCCCAACTAGGTAAAGTCCCACGCTTTAAAACCAATCGACTTGTTTTGAATATTTTCCCTTCGCTGTCCCATCCACGTTCGATTATGTCAGATGAGATTACATGAGGAGAAAATGGGTTCGGATATCGTAGAGTGTGAGCTTGGCAAACGTCGGCGAATCGATAACTAGATGATTCAACGTTTCACGATCGTGAGCAAAAAAAACGTCTTTCTGTTGTAAACGAACTTGAGCGGACTAGCCACTCGGTTCGAAAGAAACGAAAAGGTTTATACGGACGAGATGACGGTTTGATCAGTATGGTGAAGAACCATGATAACTGAGAGTTTTTCTCGGTTTTAATGATCTCGTGATACGGAAATATGTCTAGATATTGGTTGATTGAGTCTTGTGTTTTTTGCGTGTGGGATGGGGTTTGATCAAGTCCTGCGCGTTGGCGTTGAGCACAAATCGTTGCACGACCTTCATTTTTTTTTTTTTTGGTTATTTCAGTATAAGGCTATTCAACGCGGGATATGAGGCCTATACTGAAGCATACCGCGCACCATAGTGTAACAGGGACGAACTACAGTAGTTTCGATAAATGTTGTCACCAGCTCTTCACTGATGGTCCGCGCGCGGCCAGCCAATCTCAATGAAGAGCCGGTGACAACAGTTTTCGAAACTACTGTACCCACGTTTAAGATCATCTGCAGCCGTTGCACTTAACCCCTTCATTACCTCAACTTTGATGTAATTTGATCCGGGGTTTCACACTCCTGCTCAGTTAGAGCCTCACTAGCTGTGTCAGCCCTGAGGACTGCATAACAGTCCCACAGACTGAAACCAGATATACATATGTATAGTAACCAGGAGGAATGGATGTGATACATAGTGTAACATATGTATTACGTGTGTATTAAGTGATGTAGTAGAGACATAGTGTAACATGTGTATTACATGTGTAATAAGTAAGGTACATATGTAGAGACATACTGTAAAATATGTACTACATATGTAATAAGTAGTGTAACAAGTAAAGCACACCTCAGGCTCAGTTTCAAGAGTCATAAACATAATATACTTATGACAGGAGCCAGCTTGCAGGCCCTGTCATTAGAGTAACCAACCACAGACTGGGCTATGTGGCACTTTGATAGCATAAGCTGGAACCACAAGGTAGCCCATATTCTAAGAGTGAAGAGAAGGTAACCTGGAAGGTATATAAAGCCATCTCTCTCGCTCAGGAGGGGTCCCCTCTCCTCACCTTTTACCACTACAACCTAAATTGCACCACTAGCACATTTTTGAGGATACTTGTAACCAAGTCATCTGCTCAATAGTGCAACAGTGCCTTAGGTATTAGTTTATAAGGGGTCCACCCACAGGTTGCTAGACCTTGCTTGACAATATACTTGTCTGTGACAAGGGTTAGAGCTAAAGAATCACCCAAGCAGGAAACAACAACCCTGGCTTGTAAAAGAAGGATCAGAGTGGAGTGTTACTAGTGTCTAAGTGTAACTCTGATCCCTGAGTGAAGATCATAAGTCCCTGATCCAGTCCTCCAAATTCTCATCAATTGAGGTCAACTAACTGGAGTCAGTACTTGGGGGATTCCCAATACTACTAACAGAGTTGTCTATTTTGGTCATGAGTACTCTTCAATCCCACACTTTTCTCAGGTAGGCAGCCTGACAGAAGCTACCCCTGACACATTTAGAGCTTCTACAAGACCTACAAGACCTACAGGACCAGCCTAACAAGAACTGCAAAGGTAGTGCTTTTGGAGTAATTGCTCCTCAATTGCCTTGCCCCAAAAAGCACTACACATGCAACCCATCCCTGAATCTTTCCAATTGATAAGAACAACAGGAAGGGAAGTACCTTAGTGATGGAAATAAGTGTATGAGGGCTTAATTAGAGGAAACAGGGGGGGAGATGAGTAAGGAAGGTGATATCATGGGGACTATTAGTAAGGAAGAAAGACAGATTGGGGAATCACAAGTATCAATTGGGAAGGAACAAGCTGGATTGGGGATAAAGCAGGGTGGATTGTCTTAGGGGTCCAGGTGTTCTTCAATTGTGTTGTACAGAAAGAGAATTCTGTACTCAAGCTCTGAAAGTAGTGCAGATGATGCCCTGGAATCTTCAGGCAGTTAAAATTCAATATTTTGATGATCTGATAGCAAATTTGGAATGCTCAGGCTGATGGAATTACTTCATAATGTGCCAAAGGGAATCTGCTGGCTCCTGACATTGGGCACATTTTGTACAGACATTGTGCTTATGAGCCTATATTGCTCAGTTTTGATGATCAAGACTCTAGATTGACAGATCTAAACCTGATACAGGTCATTTAGAACTATCTAGAGGATCATTGTGTCAAGACTGAGAAATATAGGCTCACACAGACCTTTCATATATTCTTGTAAGTCAATCTTGGAGTGAATGCCTGGAAAGGTTTTTGAGGTTTGAAACCAATAATTCTTTATAGTTGTATAAAGAATTCCTGTCTTTCTAGATCTAGAGACAAAATCCATCCAATAATTGTGGCATGTCCAAGGTTTTTTTGAATCTTTTCCCCACTATTTGTCTCTTCAATTGGATTTCAACACTTCATGGATACTGATGCCTGGGGTGAAAAAAAAGGTGAGGACAAGAAGGCGGATGGCCAGTGTTATCTTTAGATGGCCCACAAGAACACTTGGCCTGACTTGAGCACTTCTCCTTGGCCAGCGAGGGGAACCTGCTCACCCCCCGGCCACCCACCACAAAGTGACAGTTCCATGAAAGGCCATCCTGGCTACGCAGACAGTCTGTGAAAGACCCAGTGCAGGTAGTCGCACGGCACCTACTGCCCATCCTTTCTCACCACTAGTGCGTACACACGGAGGATTTGGAGCCCAAAACCTAGTATTGTCCAATTTTCTCAACCACCATACGGGAACTTTTGCGCTTTCTCTCTATTGTGGGCGTTGGCTTTAGCTTACCTTGAAGAAGGCTTAAAGCCTGGGCTAAAACCACGGTTTTGGTTTATTTGTTTGATTACTTAAAGCTGCTTCTAAGTCGGCTCTATACAGCCCTAAATACAGCTAAAGCTACCGCCACGTTTGTCGATGCTCTGAACTTTCCCTCAAACTTGGTGATTTAGATCATTGTTTTTTTTTTATTTATAAAAAAAGATAGTTGAAATCTTTCAAAAGCACACAATAGATAAATTCCGACTTAACTCATAAATCTGACGACTTGCAATCGTATCTGATCACATCATGATTTAAAGCCAATTAGTCTATTAGATACGCATGATATAAAAAAATAGAAAGGTGATCAATGGTTACCCACCTCTCCGTAGGGCTCGTCCTGTTCGAGGACTCGTACTAGATCTTTGGTGGCAAGCGAAAGTACTTTATGAAAAGCTTGCGCTGCTACTGGTCCACTGGTGGCGATGACAGGGGCCAAATCGCTGACTGGTTCAATGACCAAATAGGGATATGTGTTTTCAGATGATTGCAAATTCTTTGTATATTTCTCAAGATCAGAAAGCAGATAAAAAAAAATCACCGACTGACAGAGGAAGTCGCCTTGATTGCGCACTTGAGTTTTCGTCCACTCTAAAAAGTTCAAGCTATCTTGTTCAAGCTGTTGATCGGCGACTTCGAAAAATTATGTCCCTCAGCTCGTGAAAATGGAGAAAAAATCAAAGCGGAAGAATTAAAACTTGCGACGGACGAAAAACTTTCAACTCTCCAACCTCGTCTGCACCGTTCAACTCGGGTCTTCCTTGATGAGGAGTGAGGGCTGAATCATGTATAGAGGACAGAACCGAAGAATGCCTGCCGACTCTCCTATTAAAGAACCCAATGCCAAAAACTTCATGTCATCAGTACTTTTCCATACTTCAGTGTTGGTGTTCGCAATCGAGGTTGATATTCCAACTGAACAAACAAAATCAAACCAACATTGGAACGGGTGTTTCTCCCGAAAATTGCGTCGTACTTCTTCCTCCTCCACTAACTTGGTCAATAGCGTCCTCGAAATAGTTTGCGCCTTGCTCGCTTTGGCGACCGAGCTCGCTCGCTCGACCTTGAATGGGCTTATTCCAGGGCATGTCTATCAAGCCTTGAGCTTGAGGGCTTCCTTCGTAGCTCCCAGCCCGGTGTCGACCGATGACCTGCACGGCCGGAAACAGATAATCCATTCAGTTTCATCTGGTGTGATGACCGTGAATGGACATATCGAGTAGCGCTTTACATCCTCATATAACTCGATTGGTCGTTCTAGATCGCCTTCAGCCATCCCCCTACCCGATTCCATCTGACCATCCTGGCCGGAAGGATCCCATGCTGTTATGTTTTACACAAAGCTTGATGAGTGATGAGCAATAAAAAATTGGTAGGTAACAAATGTGAAACGCACGAGTTTGGAATCCGAAATCAGCTCGAGAAGTTATCTCTCCCTCGAAACCCGTCTCTTGTCCTACTCCGCCGATGTCATGCTCAGAGCCTACGCGGCCACCAAAGGCAGATCGTTGTGACTTCTCTCGCCTCGAAAGCGCAATCGCGCTTGGTTCATGATTTTTTTCCTCTCTCAAGGGCATTATCTCATCTGCTATCTCGTCATCTGTTCGAATATCCTTGATCAAAAATTGGTGAGCAGGATAAACGTTTGAAGACTGCAAAAAACTGACTGGCTTTCGAATTTGTGTTTGTAAATGTGGGAAGAAGCTTCACGCTAGATTTCCACAAGCCCGCTAACTCGGAGGCTCGTACTACATAGCAAGAGTTACGATATCAGACATGAATCAAAAAAAAAAAAAAAAAAAAAAAAAAAAAAAAAAAAAAAAAAAAAAACATCCGCGTCTTTTTCCAAATTCAAGACTCCACGTGGAACACTCATGTCGCCGGGCTTTGGTGGTTGGAGGAAGCGTATATGAAGGACTCAACTAGAATTAGGAACCCCGAATAGAAGCTCCCTAACTTTTTCCTTCGCCTTTCTCGCCCTCAACTTCTCGTTCACTTCTCTTAATCTTCGGTAGCGCCCAGGACCATAGCCATCTCTCATCTCCCTCAGTTTCTCAGCCGTCAAGCTCGTCGTCGGATCGATGGTGATCATGGTGTTTCGAGCTCTCTTTGAAGCACGGACACCAGGCCCATCCGGTTGTCGTCCGTCTGCTCGTTTTTTGCTAGAGTCTGCCGCTTGATTTATTTCAAATGCATCTTGAGTATTGATTGAATCCAAAGTCCTGTGTGAGAACACATCTGCTGATGGTCTCGATTCCACTTGAGGTTGGTGCTGATTTATTTCTGTTCGTAAGTCGAACCCATTCTTGAAGTTTTAAGTGTAGGGAAATGGAAGAAGCGGAGAAATTGAAGGTGAATTTTTTCAAATCTAATGTCAGAGATCAAATCTTTCCCACTCACTTCGCCACTTGTTTCATCAAATGGGGGTGGAAGTCTTTCAGACCTAGCTCGCCTCACCGGTGGTCTGGCATCTTCATTATCGAGTTGCATATGGTCCTGGTTCTCGAACGGATCAGCAATGGATCCGCGTAACCTGAGATCATAGACCAAAATGTTCCCATAATTCGAGATCGGTTGACATTTATCACAATCGAGCAATTCAAAATTTGATGAGTTTAGTAAGTAGAACCATGCAATTTCTTTTTTCTTTTCAAAATAAGTCAAAACACGTACGAAGCAGCCCCTCGTTGTGAAATATAATCTTGAGCAATCGGGTCTTGGCCGTTTTGACCTGTCGCGCTTCCCTGGGCAATGTCATCGTTCGGGGGCATGATACCAAAATTTGCATCTAGCTCAGGGTTTATTCCAGCCAACAAACCCTGATCGATAGCGCAGCGCAAAATGTCACTTTAATATGTCCATAAGTCCAAGAAACTCATGTCAAGAAGCTGAGAGTAATGGATTAGGAATTTTTTTTACCGCCCCAACGTCGAAGGCGTCAACTTCTAACCCTGCTTCAAAGCTCGATTGGTCTCCCCAAAAATTTTGAGGACCGGGATGCGGATTCATTTGATAATTTTCGAGTTCGACAAGGTCTATGTCCGCCGGTTTAGACATAAATCGATCCGGTGGGCTTCTCTGCCTTTGATCAAGGTTTTCTTGATCCCAATCCTCTTGCATAGGATCTTTGATCACTCGCATGTCATTTACCCGGTTAGGTTAAAAAGGAAATAAGAGAGGAGAATTTTGTAAGACAAACCGCTATTCATGTTGGAAAGACGGACAAGTAGGATAGGTAATCTCGTAAAATTTTCATATGATTAGATTGATTCTCACCTTCTTCTTGGTCATGATTGTGTGGAATGATCCTCGTAATTCCTACGCCCCTACCTAGCTCACGCTCGAGCTCTTGATCATATGATATACCTGTAACAAATGGAGGGAACATGAAAGGATCCATATCTTGGAAGTTGAATAAGTCGTCTATATTTTCTCCTTTTTTCCTGGTGATGGTTATCGCATCAAGCCTAGAGGTAAGCAGATGTGAAGATTTTGTAGAGAGATGTGATTCAGTGAGTTTCTGACTGATCTGATTAGACCATCTTCTTTGACACGAGTGGTTGTGCTGTTTACCTGACGTTTCCGCGCGGTAGATTGATTTCGTTACTCGTAACAGGTCCGGCTTCGGTAGGGTGTTGAGGTGCGGATTCAGCCTGCGAATGGAGCAGGTAGAAGAATAAAGAGTTCTTAACCTGAAAAACGTTGATGATATTGGAGGGCCTAGACTGAATGGATTTTATATCATCAGCTAGCTTACCTCTATGATACTCGAGAACGCCTTTCGAATGGATTGAGAAGCCTGTTGTACGTCGAGATAAAATAATGACCATTGCTAAAGGTGAAGTTTGTCACCCAAAATGAAATCAAGAGACTCATCCGATAATCTGCATTACGCACTTGTCCATAAACGCGCGTAATGCCAAGCAGTAAACCACTTGTTAGTCGTAAAGCAAGTGGCTCGGGAGGGTGAGCAAGGGTGGTACTAGAAACGCGAAAACAAACGTGACAGAAAGATAAAGGAGAATAGATTTTGACAGGAAATCAGGTGTGATGAAAACGCCTCTGGTATCGAAATCATGTATTTTGGAGTTTCCTTACCAGGCTTTGAAAAGGTCGGCATTTATCACTTCTTTCTTGGTCAGTTTAGTGATTGTCGATTTTGAACTACTAGCCACCGTTGCTGCCAACCAATAAATCCCGAGACCAGATTGATGTCTTTTAGAAAGTAAATCGGTTGAGAAAAACATTTTGAAGTAGTTTTCCTATGGTAAGACAGACTACAACACCCATTTCCACTCAACGTCAACCCATCTCTCATTCCTCACTTTCGATTGGGCTATTGACCGATGACGTAGGATGGTCGATTAGAAACTCTCCCACGTTTATAAAGCACCCTGATGTTCTTACTCATCACTTTTCCCCACTATCCACTCTTCATACTTCCTCCTTCCTGGCTTACCTCTAACCGAATGTCACCTTCACAAACACAACTCTCGGCAGATCACCCATTAACTCGGAAGGATACTCAGAAGAGATACAGCATACTAGCACAGAACTTCTAAGCTTTCCAAAGCCTTATCCAAGAGCTCTGGACTGCGCTTCTTCACAGAAGAAAACGAGTCAAGTTGGCCCATGCTTCATCGCTCTTTCCACTTGAAGGATCAATTTTGCCAAAGCGCACCCGACTGCTCCTGGTCTACCAGGAAACAAAAAACTTGAACAGAGTGGGATTCGAACCCACGCCCGAAGACCGCCGGCTACCCTGCATACGCAATGGAACCTTAAGACGGCGCCTTAGACCACTCGGCCATCTGTCCGACACCTGGGATGGCTGCATCCAAAAAACCTCGCCCACACATGTCGCACACATCACATGTACATGTTGCATACAAATCAGCTGCTATGTCACAAACAGTGACCTGTTTCACACATACATGTCAGACAAATATGTTCAATTATGTACCCAACCACTCAGAATTTCAAAGCTCCATGTAGTCAACATACTCATGAAGTCTGCTCTCTATGAATATCATCAATGAATGCATGTCTGTCACTATTCCTTCACATTCCCATTCCATTCCTCCAACCTTAATTCTTCTGCATAGAATTTTCATCCTTATCTCTTTTGTTCCAGGCTCTCAAGTAAGTATATTCTTACCTGCACTGCCAACATATTTTCATCGCATGGAAGCTTGCTATGTAACATAGCATGTCTTCATGCGATACTATGGACCATTTTTCAAGGTCCCTACCTTGGAAAATAGACCTATTGCATCGCATCTTGGCCTGCTATGTGACATAGCATGCCTCTATGCGATGCAATTTTCTCGGCAGTGCTGCTTCTTATCAGGAATCACTATTTAGTTTAACTCTGTTTGATCTCAAATATTGATTTGATTAGTTTTGTGTGTATTGTCATGTCTTTTTTTTTTCTAGGGCTTTCAGGCAAGTTTTTCCCTCAATCCTTCTCATTTCCATGTGTTTTCTTTGAGTTCCTTTCACTTGCCTCGATTGTGATTACTAATCTAGATAAATGTGTTTGATAATGTCATCTGTTTTACTCTAGGGCTACCAGATACATCTATTGCTCCCTCATCTTTCTTTTATTTGGTTTGATTTCTCTGATCTCAATGACTAATCCACTCAAGTATCTTTTGTTAATTTTATCTCCTTTGTACCACATTTTGAAGGCAAGTCTCTACCACATCATCAATTGATGATTTTCTTGGCCAAGTAACAACCCAGACTAAGTCATCCCTCATTACAACCCAAGGACTTCATTGAGGCTCATAATAAATGAGGCTGTAGTGTGATTAATCTGCTCAGATACAACAAATAATTGAACCATATGGATATTTACAATAAGGTATGTCATTTGCCTGAACCTAACTGACCCCCAAGTACAAACCCAATTTAATTCCACCTGGTGATAAAATTACTGCGGTTTCAAATGCATCTCCCACTTGATAAATATAACCTTCACCTTGATTTACTTTTCAAGGAGTTTTGTCTTTTTTTTTCTCATTTGCACCAGATGCCATTGCTATGCAACACTTCTCTCTCAAGCCATCTTCAATTTCTCATCTTGCCAATGTGTTGCAAAGGGAGATATAAACTTTTTTTGTCTTTTAGATTTAGTTACTTTCTGTAGTATAAATACAATACACAACAATTCACTCACTTGTCTCAGGTGTGAGTTCTTTCCATTTCTGTGTCATTGGATTTCAAAAATATGGTTTTCTACATGCTCATCTCCTTTTCAAAATGTGAGTCAAACAAACTTCCCAATCTTCTGGAAAGTTAGCCTGTATTGAGCCTTCCAAGACCTCAGGCACAGAACCAAAGAGAGTTTCTTGCCCTTAGTCTGACCAACCTTGGAGTAGTCAGCATCAATGACAGAAAAATCAAGGAAACCAGAAAGGGCAAGGTGTAGTACTGCACCTTTGATGTTGCCAGGGTACTTTCAATGCCAATGCTGATATTGTGACAGCAGGCCATATGCATTCCTACACATTGCCTGAGTGGAGGGACACACAGCATCACCCTAACCCACTGCTACAATAACAGAGTGGCATTGCAGCAGGGAATTGGCCCCCAAGGTTTTGATCAGGGCCATCACCCTTGGATCAATTCCTCTAGTGCTGGTCTTCTTCAAATCTGCATCTTTCTTTTTCAAAAATGTATGCAACATGGTTGTGTGTGAGATGTCAGTGTGTGTGACATCTGTACATGTTCAGTAGTATTTTGCATACAACAGGGTGATGCACACACTGTGTGCAACCCCATTTTTCATGCAGTGGGACAGGCTCTGGTGAGCCCAGAATGCCAGTTATGTTAGGGCACTGAAAAGATGAAAAAATTGTGGAAACCTTATATTACAATTCTCGAAACGCTTGCAGTTTTCAAAAAAGATTCTCCAAGTTCACCCCCCATCAACCTATGGGTTTAGGGAGGAATGGCAGCCCAAGCCTCCTGGATCTTCTGCTCACCATTCAGTCAGATTAAATAGAGTATATGCAGCCATGGATCTTGCATGGAACCAGTATGAGACATTTCCCCACCTGCCAGAATTCCTCGTGTCCCTTAACCTTCTGTGTGGTTTGATTGTGCTACCATCCCCTCTCTCCGTCCTCTGTCCCTTCTGGCCATTCCCAACCTGCTTCCAGCTCTTCTCTTTCCTTTCAAACAGGC